>PVIC010030807.1:0-21696 GCA_004025085.1 Thryonomys swinderianus
TTAGCTGGGAACCAGAGATTTAGCTTAGTGGTTCCAGCACCTGCCTCGCAAGCGCAAGGCCCTGAGTTCAATCCCCGGTAACCACATACAATGCTGGGCGTGGAGACTCACGCCCACCACCAATCAATACCACAGTGCTGGGCGTGGTGGTTTACACCTGTAATCCCATCACTGGGGAGGCAGAGGCAGGAGGATTGCTGAGTTCGAGGCTTGCCTGGGCTATATAGTGAGCTGAGGGCCAGCCTGAACTACAAATCGAGACCCTCTCTCTCAATAAAAAAAAAAAAGTTAGCTGGGCATGGCGGCTCACACCTGTGATCCCCCAGCACTTGGGAGACAGAGGCAGGAGGAGCACTGCAAGTTCGAGGCCAGCCTGTGGTACATAGTGAGTCCAGGGCCAGCCTGAACTACAAAACAAGCAAAAACAAAGACAAAAAAAAATGTTAATGAGACTTGCGGGACTATACATTGTATTTAACATAAACAGAATGGGATAAAGTAACATCCCTGCCAATCTGAGACATATGACCCTCTAGCCTCGTCTTTTTTTTTTTTCTAAACGGTCTCGCTTTGTAGTTCAGGCTGGCCCTGAACTCACTATGTAGCCCAGGCTAGCCTTGAATTCACAGCAGTCCTCCTGCCTCTGCCTTCCAAGTGGTGAGATTACAGGTGTGATCCACCACTCCTGGCTACATGCCTCTTTTTGATTACCTGGTATCCTCTACCTCTTATTTTTAGGTGTCTGGAGACCTTCTTCCCTCCATAAATTAAGACCCTATCAGCCACTTTTACCTTTTCTTTTGGGGGTCCTGGGGATTAAACTATAGGGTAGTGATGGCTGCAGAATTTTTAGACACTGAGCACCCAAACTACAGCCCCAAATCCAGTTATGTATCGCAAAGTGCTACCACTGCAATTGACCTGAATTCTGAAAATTTTAGTTTAGAAAAAACAACTGTTACTTGTCTCAGCTGCTGGGGCAACTTGGCCAGCAGAGAAAGCTCAGTGTGGCTGCTCTGGCACGTGTTCCCACGGGTTTCCACCACTGACCTGGGCCTCACGTGTGCCAGGAAGTGCTTCATCAGGAAGCCACATCCCAGCCTGCTTGCCTACCTGCTTTCTTTCCTCCCTCTCTTCCTCCCTCCCTCCCTCTCCCTCTCTCTGAGTTTACCACCTCCCTCAGTTTCATTTTTATCTTTTTTCTGATTTAAAATCATCAATTATCTTTCCTGGTATTTACAAATTACAATTTAGCTTCTTACAACCGTGGATGTAAGCCCAGAACTCCGGAGGCTGAGGCAGGAGTATTGCTGTGAGTTTGAGGCCAGCCGGACTAAAGAATGAGACCCTGTTTCAAAAAACTAAAAGGTGGGGGGAGAGGAATCTTGAACAAAATAGGAATGGAGGAGACTGCACAAGGTCATTCCCAGCATCCCTGGAGACCTAGCGTCAGACTAGAATTAAGGATATGTGATTTCACAAGTGACCAGTTTGTGTCTGCCTTCACTCTGCCTTCTATGTTCTTCCTTTCCCTTCTCTATCTCTTTGCTGCCCATCCACCTGCCCACCTGCCTACCTTCCTTCCTCTCTGCCTAGGGAATTGTGAGCAGGAGCTCCCTGACTGGAGTTTGCAATACAGATGATGTTAGGGGCGCCATGATGGAGGGCAGGCTCTGCCCAGCCAGGCGAAGGAGGGTGAGGCTGCTGGGAAGGAAGAGAACAGAGCCACCGTGCTTCCTACGTCTGTGTTCTCTCTCCAAGTCAAAGGCAGGAAGTTGTTGATTGAGCGGGAAGAGCAGAGCCAGAGCAGGGCCTCTTTTCCTGTGAGGCCACAAGTCTAGAACAGCCCCAGGGGTGTTTGAACACTGAGGGCGGGGCAATGACATTGGCAGAGTCCAACAGCATGCCTAAATCTTAGGCAGAAAACAGTTTATGCCTTTCGGGAACCTTTTTTATTTTTTTTTCCAGTGCTGGGGATCAAACCCAGGGCCTTGAGCACGCTGGGACAAACATATCATGAAACACCCTTGAGCAGCAGCTTCGGGTCAGAAAGGGCCAGGTATGGTGACACACGCCTGCAACACCAGCCACCAGAGCTGCAGACTGAGCCAGGACTGCTGCGGGCTCGGGGCCAGCCTGGGGTACTCAGTGAAACCCTTTGAGTAGAGCCAGGAAGGGGGTTCTAGGGGAGGCACCCCAGGAATGAGGACTAAGAAAGGGAAACCAGGAAAGAAAAGCAGAGCCCATACTGGTCCCTTCTGATAGGAGTGAGGCGAGGACGGCACCCAGTGGCCTCTGGGTGGGCCAGAGGTTCCCTTGGAGCGTGGGGTGGGGGGTGATGGCGCGATCTGGGGTCGGGACCTGCACTCCACAGAGAACCCCGGGCTGCAGACCTGGGGCTCAGTCTGAGATGTGCCACTCTGGGCCCTGAGAGAATGGACCCTGGGGCTGGACTCACCTGGAAGGGTAGACTCTGGTTGCTTCAGAGATGGAGTCTATATGATATCTCAGGCTGATGGCACATGCTTGTGATCCCTCTGTTTAGCCTTCTGAGCCAAGCTGTGTCAGTCTTGGTCCTTTCTTTTGTTTGCAGTACTAGGGACTAAATCTGGTGCTTCTGCACTGAACTACACCCCTAGTCATAGCCTAGCTGGCCTCCAAATTGCCACCAACCTCCTGCCTCAGTGGTGGGACTATGGGCATATGCCACCACATCCAGCATTTTATTTTTTGAGACAGGGTCTAGCTAAGTTGCTAAATTGCCTAAATTTGATCTGTGAAAATGTGAAAACCCTGGGAAAAAACCATTTATGCAAAATGGCCAGCTGACTTTACATCTAGCCCCCAGAGTTGCTGTCTGGCTTTCTAACTACAGGTCACTGGGCTGAGGTGGGGGTTGAGGTACAAATGAGGTGCTTTGCTAGCTGGAAGTGTAGCTCAGTACTCTAGGGCAGCCTTAGTGTGGCCACAGCCCTGGGTTCAGTCATTCCTGACACCAAAATAAAACAGCTGGGAGCAGAGGTCTTCCGTGTTGTTGTCCACTACCCACACAGTATTAAATTAAATTACAGTCAGGCTGGGGAAGATGCAAATCAATGTTACCTAGCATGGCCAAGGCCCCGCAGAACCACAGAAAAAAGGAAGAGGAGGAAGAAGAAGAAAAAGAGAAAGAGGCAGCAGCTATGTGTGATGTGCAGGGCTATGATTCTAGCACATTGGGAGGCTAAGGCAGGAGGATCCCTGGGAGTTCCAGGCCAGCCTGAACTACAAAGTGAGGCTTTGTCTCAAAACAGAAAAGAATCTCACAAAAACCAAACCAAAACAACATAAAAAGAAAAGGGAAGAGAGAGACAAAGAAAGAGAGGAAGGAAGGCCTGGGCTAGGTGTGTAATTCAGTGGTACAGTACTTGCCAGGCATGCACAAGGTCCTGGGATCAACCCACTGCATTGAAAAATAAATAAAACCCACTTCTGCTGGTTATGGTGGTATATGTCTGTAATCCCAGCACTGTGAAGCTGAAACAGGAGGATCATAAATTTAACATTAGTGTGAGCAACTTAATGCATTAGCAAGACCCTGCCTCAAAATAAAAATTTTAAATAAAATTTTTAAAAGGATTGAGGATATGGGGATGTAGCTCAGTGCAAAAGCCATGGGTTCTATCCCCAGTACTAAAATAAATAAATTCACTTTCTCGGTTGTACCAGTTTTTCACGTGTTCAGTGAGTGCACGTAACTACTCCGGAAAGAACAGATAATGCACATCTCCCTCACCACAGAATGTCCTGCTGGGCAGAGCCGGAAGTAGTACATATTGGCAGGGAGAGGAGGGTGGGCAGCAGCATGGTAAGGGAAGAATGAGAGTAGTCATCAGTGCCTGGAACGAGAGGTGCCATGAGGAAACCATTTGTTTTTGCTGGGGAGAAAGTTCCAGAAGAAGCAGGAAAACCACAGAAATTTTGGTTGTTCAAACCATAGAAAGCATTGGTTGTTAATGAGATGGTTCCGAGTTAGGCAGGGGCGAGCTGGGTATCTTGGCAACATGTCCTATGTTGTTGTATGCTTTCTTAGTTCATGTAAAGCAAAAAGCTTTTAAAAAATAAGAGAAGGGAGAAAGAAAGAAAAGATAGTTAAGAAGCTTCCCAGAAGGAGTCTACATATCTCAATGGGCCGGTGGCACATGTCCGTGATCCCAGCACTAGCTGCTTTGGATTTAAAAGTGAGATATTTGACAGGTTCTTCCCAAGTCGTGTGGGGGGGGTCCCCAACTTGTAAAGCACCTGCTTTCAGCCTCCATTCAGCACGCTTCCTTTTTAACCCTGCGGGGGGGGGGCGGTGAAAATGGGGGGTAGAAAATCAGGTCAATAGGATTGGAATGGGGATGAAGAAGTAAAAGGAGGAGCAGCGGGGATGGACCTGCTGTTGGTTTCTGGATGCCCACTAGGCCTCTCTCAGCACTTAGCCTGTGGGATAAGAACACAGAAAAAACCGGATGAAGTGATCAGAAATACCCTCTACCAGGCGGAGTATCAAGGTGAATTTCTGGGCTGCCACCCGAAATCATGGCTTCAGGAGGGCCTCCGGCCTCCCTTGTTCACCCACCCTCCTTTTCCCACTTTCAGCAAATGTGTCAGACACAGGTTTCCCCCTCTCAGCCGGCGCGGGCCTTAAGGAGGAGTGTGCACTTGACCCGGCCGAGCTCGTTCGAGGACTGGGGTGGGATTCCAGCAGCCCACGGGAGTCTCCCCAGTCTCATCCTTCAGCGCCAAGCTGCGAGCTCGAGCTCGGGAGACTGGCGGGCGGTCCCGGAGGGTAGGAAGCTAAGGGATCGTCCCCACGCGGTCTGGACGTCGCCCTCAGCGGCGCTGCGGACCCTAGCGTCCACGTTCCTCCGCTCTCCAGCGCTCCCTCGAGCCGCGGGGCACGATTCCCATTCTCTGCCTCTCCATCTCCCTGGAATTTTCCACTGCAGCTGCCTCCGCTCGCAGACACCCCTCCCTGGGCAAAATTCCCGGCTCCCTCCGCCTCCCCTTCCCTAATCACACCTCATTTCCACCCCCAACC
This sequence comes from Thryonomys swinderianus, assembly GCA_004025085.1. Lineage (NCBI taxonomy): Eukaryota > Metazoa > Chordata > Mammalia > Rodentia > Thryonomyidae > Thryonomys > Thryonomys swinderianus. Next base: position 5,066 of record PVIC010030807.1, read on the forward strand.
CTGAGGCCCAGCCCACAGACCAGCCCACACCCCAACCTAACCACAGGAGTCCCAGTTAGAGAAACGGGAGGCAAGGACCTTTAGGAAGGAGGGTCCCAGGACCACCAAGGACCAGGGAGAAGGGACAGCGGAGGGGCTGGTCCCTTGTGGGGCTGGATGGGGGAGTGGCCCTCCTTACATCCCCATATAAGGCAGGGCCAGCAGTTGGGCTCCGGGATTGGCTGATTTAAATGAGCATTCCACCTGGCAACAGGGTTTCTATTGGTTCTCAGGAAAAAACAGGAGGAAGGTGGATGGAGGTTGTTGGTGGCGGTGATGGGAGGGGGGAGGGGAATGGAGGTGACCCGAGTGGGGGGCGGTTACCAGGGCAACAGGGTAAGAGCCCAGCAGGGTGTCCGAGACGACGGGCGGGGCTGCGAGGTGGAAGGGAGGGAAAAGGAAAAGGGAGCCGGAGGCTAAGGAAAGAGACCGACCTGGAGGGAGACGATACTGCGTGGTGGGAAGGGTGAGGCGGGCGGCACAGGTAGGGGTGACGGAGGTAAAGGTAGCCCAATGAGAGCGCATAAGTCATCCGTCAGGGAGTCTGAGAGGCAGAGGGACATGCAAAGATCTCAGGGCAAGGATGGGGAGAATCCCGCAAGGAGAAAGCTGGGTGGGGTCCCAAGATTGAGGAGACCAAGACTGGGAACTAACTGTTGGAAGAGTCAGCGGGAAAGCTCGAGGTGTGTCTATATCAAGAGGCAAAAGATGGGGTCCCTAAGAACTTAAATACCAAGTGACCACGAAGATGGATCATTACCATAATTCTTTATTAAGAAAACGAAAATGAGTTAGGAAGTCGCCCAATAAGAATACAAGCATAAGCACGGGATACACAGATTCTCCTAATCTCAGCTTTCCTGACCTTTCACGCACACACTCCAGCTCTCTCTCCTGAAACCCCAAGTTCTCAGAAAGACCCAAAGATGTTGACACAACCCTGAGGTGGGAGCTGCGGACCTGGATTGCATTACACTTGCAGAGGAGGACAGCGTGTGAAGGAAGGATGGGAACTGGGCGGCAAAGCGAGGGAATGGAGACATGAAGACACGAAAGAGTTTAGGGAAAGTCAGGGAGCAGGCCGAGTGTCTGGCGCAGAGGAGACTGGAAGAGTGATCCATCTGGGCGCGACGGGGAAGGAAGCAGCGGGTCAATGTTAGAACAGGAGGTGCTACGGGGATGCGAAGAAGAGCCCGGGCACCGAAGGAACAGGGTCGCAGAGAAAGAAGGGCCAGGCAAAGAAAAGAGAAGCGAGGAAGTTAAGGTGCAAGGCGCGGAGAGGTGGAAGAGAGCGGAGGGCACTGGAGGCCTCTGGGTCCCTCAAAGACAGGGAAGAGCCCGGAGAGGAGGAACCCACAAGGGTCACAGAGGGTAACTTCATCGGGAGACGAGGCCGGGCTGTCCTTCCCGCACTCCAGATCCTTCCTTCCCAGGCCACCCGAGAGTGTGGCTGGAGGGCGAGAGGGGAAGCCCAGCGCTCTGCATGTGGAAGAAGCCCCGTCAGCCTATTCCTCTTTTTCCAGCTTTTGGTTCTCGGGTACCTGCCCTGCCTCTCCATCTGCTCCCCCACCTCTGGCAAGCCTCGGAGCTATAGGGGTCAGCAGGGTGCTGGCCACCTCTCGGGTCCACCCCGCAGCCAGGCTCCACCTCGCGGGCGGTAGGTGGGGACGGGAGGTGGTGCCGCGCGGAAAACCCACCCCTTCCCGCCTCCCGCCGCTCCCTCCGCGCGCCGCCGTCCTCCTATCCCCACCTCCCCGCTCCCGCCGCCCCCTCCCCGCGTTGGCCTCCCGCTCCCGCCGCCCCACCCCTGCCAGGCCCCTCCCGTCGGGCAGCGCCGCCTTATAAGCGGGTTCCCGGCCCGGGGGCGGTAGCGGCTGGTCGGCGGCAGCTCTGCGGTGCGGGGGCGGCGAGCCAGGACCGAGCGAGCCTTCGCGGCCGAGCGCCGGCCACCGCCCGCCTCGCCCCCGCCCTCCCGGCCGCAGCCCGCGGGTCCCGCGCCGGGCCCGCCCCCGCCCCCGCCCCAGCTCCAGCCCCACCGTGCTCGCCACCGCCACCGCCGCCGCCGAGACCAGCTCGCCGCGCGGTCGTCGCTGTCGCCTTCCGCCTCTCCAGCTTCCGGCCGCAGCCCCTCCGCCGTCCAGGGCCCTCCGTCTCGGCCCCGGGACCCGGCTCCCCGCCCGCCCCGGCCCCGGCACCATGTCGGAGAAGAGCGTGGAGGCAGCGGCCGAGTTGAGCGCCAAGGTACGGACAGGGGCGCGGTGCCGTCCTCCGGCTCTGCGCGTCCCGGCCCTGTCGCCCCCGACGGCCCGTGGGCCTCGCGCCCGGCCCCGGCGGACCCTGCTCCGCCCCCCGCCCCCCCCCGCCGCCGCCTGGCCGAGCCCGGCGTCGCCGATACGCCGCGGCCCGCGCCAGCGCCCTCTAGCTGCCCGCGCCGGCCGCCGCCCGTCCCCGCCCGCTGCCCGCCGTCGGCCGCTTGCCACCCGTCGGAGACCTCCGCGCCGCCCGCCCTCCGACCTGCCGAAGCGGGTCAAGATCCTCGGGTGTAAACAAGGGCCCCCCTGGCGGTCCATCAGTTCCTGCTTCCCTCCTGGGACGCCTGCCCCTGGCGCTCCATCTGGCCGGTCCGAATCCATCCATTCCCTCTCCACATCCCACTTTCACTTTTCTTTTCTCCCCTTTACACCTCCCCAAGAATCTTCAATGCTTAAGTCTGAAGAGGGGTGGGAAATGGCCTTAGCGAAAGCCGAGGCCAGGCCCTGGGTGGCCTGGCATCTAGATGACTGACCGCCTCTAGCGAGCTCCTGTCCCCGGCTTCATCCCTTTGCCCTTGCCTCTCTCCAACCCAGTCCTCCTCTGATTTCCCCGGGGAACCCGCCGAGTGTCGCCTGGGGAAATTAATGCGGCCAGGGCTTGGGGGTTGGGAGTCGGTCTTGGGGTTGCTGAGGAGGCCTACGAAGTGAAGCGAGCAGGACGGGCGTGCACGCTAACAAGGTGTGCCATGTGGCCTCTGGCGGGCCGTGCGGTGGCATGTGACTTATCTGAGTAGGTGTCTTTGTATGTCTGAAATCCGGCGAGTGTGTGGGACTGCCTGTGGCAGCTACATGTGTGCATGTGGAGAAGAGATGTTCCGGAGCCATGTTGCTGCTTTGTGAGTTCCAAGTGGCTTTGCCGTGATCTTGTGCTAGCTCGAGAGAGAGGGCCAGGATGCCAAAACCCCGGGCCATGTAGCTACAGATCATGTGGGCGCTCCTGTGGCTGTGTGAATCCGTGTCAGCCCCTGTCTTGCATGTGTGAGCACAAGACCTAGGGTCCAGGTCACGCACCCCCTGCAAAGGGGTCATGGCAGGACAGTGGCCAGAAGGACAGGACAGGGGAGGGAAGGTCCGGCCCCCTGGACTTTGGTCTCTGATGCCCTCCCTCCCCACCGTCCTCCATTAGCTCAGATGGAAACTTGCCCAGGCCATACAGACCTGGGCTGGACCCCAGAGGGAACCCCATGTAGCCTGCAGCTCCCAGCCCCGGATGTAAGGAAAAGCCCATCAGGTAGTGCCGATACTACCTGTGGCAAAGAAACTTATGACAGCAAAATGGGGTGAAGGTGAAACCTAGGCAGAGGGAGAGGGTCAAGTGTTTTGTGCTCCCCTTGAAGTTAGAAGGGAATTGAGTACACCCCAGGCCACTTAGCACCAGCTCCTTTATCCCCAAACTGTCCTGAAAGCCACATCCTCCGGGTGAGCTATTCGTGATGCAAACTTCTCCACATGGAGTCAGGTGTGCAATCTGCATACCAGTTCAGATCACACAGGACCTGGGTATCTTCAGTGCCTGCCAAGGCTTGAGTGGGGAGAGAGGTGGGGTAGTGTCCAGAGGGGATACCCATGTGAGCGTTCCCCCTGCTAGATCAGAGCAGGATGTCCAATGTGTGTCTGCTGGGGTCTTGGGGTGAGGTGTGTGTGGCGGGAGGGGCTCTGGACAGCTATCTCCCATCCACCTTGTCATTTCCCCAGACAGACCTGTGTGTTATCCTCTCTCTGCTGACTCTTTACCTTCTGTGCTGCTTTTACCCTGCTGGGCCTCCATTTCCACTGGAAATGACCATTTCTCTTCCACTACACCACTGCGCACACCAGGAGGCCTGGAGGAAGAGTCTGGAACTGTTGAGGCCCAAAATGGTTCAAGTGGAAGCCAAGTGCTGGGAACATACTAGGGCCCTCTCCCTGTTCCTGAAGTGTTCATCCAAAGGAACATGAGGCATAGGGAGACTCGGGAGACTGGGGGAAACAAAGGCTTTAGAAGCTGAAGGGGAAGCTGGGAGGGTTGCCCAGGAGAGAGACGACTCCGGAAAAGGCCCGGAGGTAGACAAAAGACAGAGCAGGGCGGGCAGTGGGAGGGGGCAGGCAGAAGAGGCGGAGGGACAGGAGGGGGTGGGGCGGAGGCTGCCTGCAGATGGAGGGAATTTGCTCTACAGAGCTGAACTCTCAGCCAGGCAGGTTTGGGAGAACTGGACAGTGGGAAGGAGCTACTCCTCCCACTCCCCTTTCTTCACTTTCCCACATCCCTTGGGTGGTGGGGAAGGTGTCTGGTGTCAAGCTCTCTGTGGGACCTCTGTTCTATCAGCTGTGACTTCCTGCACAGCATACTCCTCCAGGCTTCCTGCAGAGGGAGGGAGAGAAAGATGCCAGAGCCATTTGAGGACCGCCAAGCATTTGGTGAGAGAAAAGTGACTTTTTTCTCCCTTGTAGGACCTGAAAGAGAAGAAGGAGAAGGTGGAGGAGAAGGCGAGCCGGAAAGAACGAAAGAAAGAAGTGGTGGAGGTATGGAGGGGTTGGGAGATGACCATGCCTGTCCTTCCCACTACCTGGCCTTTCACTGCCTTCCTGGGGTGCTGGTTTCTGCCTTGCTCTTAGCCCCTCCCATTCTCACTGTCCCACCCTAAGGACCCTCCCAAGTCCTTAGGCCAGCCTGACACTACTCCCTTTCCTGGTCCATACAGGAAGAAGAAAACGGAGCTGAGGAGGAAGAGGAGGAAACTGCTGAGGATGGAGAAGAGGAAGATGAAGGGGATGAAGAAGGTGGGGGGGCAGGAAAGCTGGGCTGAAAAGTTGGGACTCATAGGAGTAGGGTCAGGGTGGGTTTGAAGACCTGAAGCAGGGCTGAGGGCGACCACAGGGGGTCTCTGCCAGAGCTTCCTGCCCTTCCCCAGTGACCCATTTCTGGCTCCTCAGATGAGGAAGAAGAAGAGGAGGATGACGAAGGGCCTGCGCTGAAGAGAGCTGCCGAAGAGGAGGTTTGGGCTGGGCTGTGGGCCTGAGGGGCATCAGGGATGCCGCAGGGCTGGGTGCCTGATGGAGCTGGACCCAGATCTGAGTGGTGGCACGGGCATGGGCGGGGGCTGGAGCAGGCCAGTTTGGACAGGGGGAGGTCCTGTCTATTTACAGTGGCCCAAACTCCTTCTCCACAGGACGAAGCAGATCCGAAGCGGCAGAAGACAGAAAATGGGGCATCGGCATGAGCCCCTCACTAAGGGGCTGGGGGTGGGAGGCCCCTTGGGTCTGCAGGTAGGGGTGGGAACAGACCAATATAGCCACCCTCCACCTGGCTTCTTGCTCTGGGCCCTGCCCCACAGCTGCCACCCTCTTTTTTGTCCCCAGCCTTTGTTTCCACCTCTCCAGACACTGCCCTCACTGCCATCCATCCAGCTCCTGAGCGCCCCAGCAGTCCCCAGCTATCCAGTCAGCCCCCTGCCCCTCCTTACTCTCCCTTCCCCCACTCCCACTGGGGTAGCCACCCCCTCTGCCCCCCCCAATCCTCCAGCCTCACGTCCTGTTCAACCGTCTCCTGCCTGATCCCGAGTCGCCCTCATCCCTTCTCAGACAGCGCCAGGCCGGGGTGGGGCCGGGGTTGGGGCCAAGCCCCGAAGCTGCCCCCCTCCCCTCCCCTTTTTGTATAATTTAATAAAGAAATGGTCGCGCTTCTGTTTTTAACCTGTGTCCTGCTTTCCGGGAGTCTAGGCAGAGCAAGGAAAGGGTGGAGAGGGAAGAGGGAGGTAGGTTGCTAACCAATTTGAGGAGCGATTGCCAGGGTCCAGAAGTGATTGGGAGCCTGGCTCCTCTTCAGGGAGAGCTGACCTGTGCCCTGTTTGGGCTTCTTGGGGATGCTCCTCCCAGTAACACACTTCACTGCTAACCCACACGAGACCTAGACACTGCTGAGCCCAGTGGAAACCTACCAGCTGTATTATGCTGAACCAGGCAAATAGAAACAGGAAGTCCCGCCCCTGGAGCGGGAGAGGCTGGTAGGCTGGGTCTCACCCTTCTAGGATCTGGTAAAGGCCTATAGATGCCTTCTGCCTGACATTCAGGAAGCAGCCTCCTTCCGAACCCTAGGGTTGCTTGTTCCAGGCCTGTCTCCTTGTCACTTCCCTAACTTTCCCAGCTAGGGTCCTGGGCTGGCCTGGATTAGGTAGCTGAGCTGGCTCTTGACTTTAAGCTTCCTATTGTAGTCCCTTTCTATTTTTCTTGGGTTTGGCTTGGTCTAACATTACTGCATTTTTCCGAATCTGCATCACCCTTGTCCTCTCCTTTTGTTACAGAAGCTATAAGTTGGAGGGAATTTTGGAGAGGAGAGTTGGCAAGCTAATCGCCCCGAGCCTCAGTTTCCCCATCTGTACAATGGAGAGCTTTAGATCTCACAAGTTACTATATGTAGTGTCCAGCATGATGACTGGGGCAGAAGGAAGCCTCTTGCCATGTAACCGTTCTGCTCATTCCCCCTTGGGATGCCCTTACCCGGTCTCTCTTGTAGGGTGCAATACACCTTCACGCCCACCCGATCAGGAGCCAGACAGCTGGGGTGCAGGTCTACAGGACGATGAAGTTCTGGGCTGTTAGAAGACACGGATAGGAGTACAGGAAGGACTGGCTAAGAAGAAAGTGCGTGGAGGCCAATGGAGCATCTTAGAAATGGCCAAGTGGGGAGTCAGGGTAGAAACGTCTGGCTGGAAAGGGAAGATGGGTGCCAGGAGAGGGAAGGTGTGCAGCACAGGAGGGGTGGTGGGGAGACCCAGGTCTGAGGAAGTAAACAAGGAGAGCACCACCACAGGGTGGAGGGTGCTGCTGCTGGGAATCGGCCCCCTCAGACTTTCCACTGCGAAGTGAAACCGTGAGCCCTGGGGTTTGGGGGGGCGGGCAGCGTGGAGGGGAAGTGGGGAAGGTGAGGGAGACATAAGGACCGGCCAGGGCCCTGGAGCAGCAGAACAGCAGCCAGCTCGGACAGCCACCTTCTTCCAGCCTGCTCTGCCACACCTGCCTGGTTCCTGGCTGCCCAGCCTGTGGCCCCATCTCCAGCTTCCATCCCTGGTCTTCCCACTTTCTCTCCGGTCCTGAGAGGGGGGGTCCGCTTCCCTCTAGACCTCTCTCTCCACCACCTTCTTTGAAGAACTCTTCTTTAGTCCCCCTGGCCCCTGCTGACCTCCCTTAGGAGGACTCAGCCTGGACAGCCGCAGGGAAGATGGAGATGGAGCAGACTCTGCTCCTGGGCTTGGTGCTTTTGCAACTGCTATGGGCAGCTCCAGGTAAGGGGGGCAGGGCAACCTCCCGAACCAAGGAAGAGGTCAGGAGAGCTTTGTGGCCTCAAGGTCTCTTGGTCCTAGTCTCTGGTGGAGTCAAGGCCGTCTCTCCTCCCTAGAACCTCTCCTCAGTCTCCCCCTTGGTAGGGAAGAGGAAAGGGAAGGGCACCCAAGCCCTTTTCCTTCCTGTCTCTCCCTTGGGAAGTGCTGAGGTCCTTCTGTTGCGTTGTCTCCTGGCTCATGGCTTCTTGCCTGGCCTCTTTTTTGCTCTCCCAGTGGAGGCTCCAGAGCCAGGGAAAGAGGTCCCGGTGGTGTGGGCTCAGGAGGGGACTCCTGCCCAGCTCCCCTGCAGTCCCACAATCCCCCTCCACGATTCTAGCCTTCTGCGAAGAGGAGGGGTCACTTGGCAGCATCAACCAGACAGGTAGGCACCCCAGGCCTGTCGACAGAGACTCCCAACCCAGCAGGCACTAAGGGCATCGTACACAGCCCACATCCCAGTCTCCCTGTCCCCTCCCCTGAGGGTGCCATCCTGCCGATACCCGGAGCGTACTCCCTGTTCCTTCCTCTGCAGCCTGCTCCCTCATGCATCCGCCAGCAGGCAACCTCAGCAGCAGAGCCTGGTGTCAGCCCAAAGCAGAGGGCGCAGACGGGGGTGGGGATGACCTGTGGCCTAGGGATCCCTTGAGTAGCTGGCGCATCCTCGACTGTGGCTGTGCCGCGCCTTCTCCCCGGCTTCTCACCCCTCGAGGTCTCAATTCCATTTTCTCTGCTCAGTGGCCCGGTTGCTCCCGCCCCAGCTCAGCCCGGGAACCTCGGCCCTCGCTCGGAGGAGGCGCCGCGCCCACAGCGCTACACTGTGCTGAGCGTAGCCCCCGGCGGCCTGCGCAGCGGGCGGCTCCCCCTGCAGCCCCGCGTGCAGCTGGATGAGCGCGGCCTCCAACGCGGGGACTTCTCATTGTGGCTGCGCCCAGCCCTGCGCGCCGACGCCGGCGAGTACCATGCCGCCGTGCGCCTCCGGGACCGAGCGCTTGCCTGCCGGCTCCGTCTGCGCGTGGGCCAGGCCTCGAGTAGGTGGGAGGGACAAGGACAGGGACAGGGACAGGGAGAGGGACAGACAGGGCCGGGGGTTGGAAGCGGGGTCCCTTTTCCCACGGCACGGGCGGGGCCACCGCTGACGCTGTGTGTTAGGCCCCGCCCGAGGGCCCCCAAGAAGGGTGGGAGAAGGTACCCCGGAGCACGTGTGCCAGAAGGACCGTGGAGAGGCTGTGTCACCGAAGTCCCCTCCCCCACCCAAGCAGGTGCTTGGTGGAGGTGGGGAGGGGTGGCGCGGGCTGGGGTGACACACTGCAGGCCTGCTGGGGGGCTGTGGGGGGGGGTCCTCAAACCAGGTCTGGAGTCCAGGAGGAGCCCGGTGAACAGGAAGCAGGGGCAGGGAAGCAGGCTGGGCACTCTCAGGGGTCCACTTTAACACCCGCAGGGAGAAGGCCAGGGGCCTCCAGCTGGGTTGGCCATTGTGCTGGACTGATGGAGACTTGTTTGCCCCTACCCAGTGGTGGCCAGCCCAGCCGGACCCCTCAGAACCTCGGACTGGGTCATCCTGAACTGCTCCTTCAGCCGTCCAGACCGCCCCGCCTCTGTGCAATGGTTCCGGGGTACAGGTCGCATCCCTGTCCAGGAGTCCCCCCATCACCACTTAGCTGAAAGCTTCCTCTTCCTGCCCCAAGTCAGCCCTGAGGACTCTGGAATCTGGAGCTGTGTCCTCACCTACAGAGATGGCTTCATAGTCCGGATCACACACAACCTCACCATTCGGGGTAACTCCCCTCATCTGCCTTCACACTTGACCACAACCCCTTCCTGCCCCATCTGCCTCCCTGACTCATGGGTCCCTAAAGAGGGTTGCCTCCCTGGGTGCTCTGGGCTCCTTCCTCCCCCACAGCAGGATTTTAGTGCTGGTTCTACCTGGGCCATCCACTGGCCTGGCCCATTCAGCTGGGCCCTCGTGGGGCTGCGTTCAGAGTGCCCTCAGCTCCCCTACCTGACTCTCCACAGCCCCCATCTCCTCTGCTTTTCTGCCTCACTCACTCCCTGCTAGGAATGCGACCCTCACTTTCTGGGTCCCTTTCTCTCCAGCATTCCAGCCCCACTGCACCCCCTGGGCTTTAACTTGGGATTCCCTTTCCTCTCCAGGTCTGGAGCCCCCAGCGCCCTTGGTGGTATATGCTGGAGCAGGCTCCAGGGCAGAGTTACCATGCCACCTGCCTCCCAGTGTGGCCACCCAGTCTTCCCTCATCGCTATGTGGGCTCCTCCTGGTGGAGGCCCTGACATACCTGTGGCTGGGAACAGCGGCAACTTCACCCTCCAGCTAGAGGCTGTGAGCCTGGCCCAGGCTGGAACCTACACCTGCCGTCTCCATCTGCAGGGGCAGCAGCTCCGTGCCACGGTCACTCTGGCAGTCATCACAGGTCAGCCCCAGGTGGGAAAGGAGCCGCTCCTGTCCCAGTACCAAGGTCAGGGGTGGGGGCAAGGCTGGCTGGCTGAAGGCTGTGCAGACCCACCTATGATGCCCGGCTACTGGGCGCAAGTCCTGGCCTCTTTTCTCACTTCCATGATGAAGAACTGAAACTGAAAATCTCCCCTTGAGTCACAGAGTGAGTGTTTCTTTCTTCTCTAAGGGACTCTCCTGCTCTGAATTGGTGGGAGGGTCTCAGAAGTTCGAAGGGGAGGTAGCAAAAATTTGAATATTTCAAGAGAGGGAATAAATTTCTAGAATCCTTGTCTCTTTTGGGGCCAGGGCTGGGGTTAAAGGTGCAGGAAGTAGCCTGGATTTGGGGAGAGTTAATAAATCAGTTCCTTGGACAGCAAATATTTACTGAGCAAGAGTTTTCCAAGACAGGAGAAAAACAGACACAGAAAAAAATCACCCAGTATGTGCTCACTGATTGGCAACTATCAGCCATGACAGTTAGCTACATTGCAGGTGTTCACCTGAGGCCACCCAACAGGGCATCACATGGTAAGTGCTTAATAAGGGGCCTGGCTGCATGAACAAATGAATAAGCTAACAAATAATGCAGGTCCTGAGTGCAATCCTTTCTGAGTATCTCCCTAGCTACTATTCCCCTCCGTACCACCACCTGGGCCCTGCCTTTTCTTTACCAGTCCTCTGGCTGATGTAGCCTGTTATTCATTCTGTTGGAACCCCAACACCCCAGGCCCTAATCTCTTTTCCTAGGTCATTTTGGTCACGAAAGCCCACTCATTCTTTCCTGTCTAATGTCTTCTTAACTGGGAGAGACAGGTACCCCAGCTTTACAAAAAAGTAACCTCAGAGTCACACAGCAGGACGTGCCAGACTCAAGCATCTGTGTCACCAAACCTTGCCGGGTCAGGGCCAAGGACTTCACTGCTTGCCTCCTGCTGTCCCCATCTATCACTAAACAGTGTTGTCCCAGAGTCAGCTGGTTGTTTTGCTGTTCTCTAAATACTCATAAAGGAAGACGAAATACACGGGGGTCACCACAGGCAAAGGGCACCAATGTGAGCCAGATCATGGAAGGAGGAAACTGCAGGGCGTATCAGACGCCAACTCACCGAACTGATTCTTAGAGTCTGAGAATTTCAGGAAAAAATAATGTAAAAGAATCTGCAATAGAATTTCTTCTATGGTCTTCAGAGCCAGTTTGAGTGTGAACAATGTCCTAAAGGTGGTGGAGAGCGTGGAATGGGGCCAGTGAACGACCTGACCTGATCATGGTCCTGTTAAGATTAATTTTGGGCCAGCATGCCAATGTACACCTGTAATCCCAGTCTTCTGGAAGGCTGAGGTAGGAGGATCAGAGGTTTGAGGCCAGCGTGGGCAACTTAGCAAGACCTTGTCTCAAAACAAAAATTAGAAAAGTGCTGGAAATGTAGCTCAGTGGTAAAGTGCCCCAGGTTTGGTCCCCAACAAAGAGATTAATTTGGCATCGACCTGATTTCTTCCTCCTAGCTTGTCCAATCAGAATCCTGGTGGAGCAGGACTGAGAGTTGGGATTGAAGCTGTGATAACAAGCAGGGGCGTCGGGACTCCAAAAGATCTTCCTCTGATTTTTTCAGTGACCCCCAAATCCTCTGGATTGCCCGGCTCCCTGGGGAAGCTGCTGTGTGAAGTGACCCCAGCACCACAACGAGAACGTTTTGTGTGGAGGCCCCTGGACAGGTGGTCCGGAAGGAGTTTCCCGGGACCCTGGCTGGAAATGTCGGAGGCCGAGCTCCTTTCCCAGTCCTGGCAGTGCCAGCTGTACCAGGGGGAGAGGCTTATCGGAGCAGCAGTGTATGTCCCAGAGTCTAGATCAGGTCTGCAGCCCCAAATGCCATGGCTCCAGCTCCAACGCAGCCATCTTGGTCCCACTTCCACAGCGCTGACACTTGCCCTGCCAAGCTCTTTTTATCCCATCAAGGCCCTGCCCCAGCCTCCTTTTAGGCCTGACCCACTCAAACCATTAATTAGCTGAACCATTCTGGATGAGCCCCTTAGATTTTCTAGATCCCACTTCATCTGCCAGGTATGGGAGTGCCATGCCTCCCTGACCTGTGCTTAATTATGTGCTTTCTCCACAGGTGCCCAGCGTGCTGGGAGAGCCCTAGATGCCCACCGAGCAGGCCTGCTCCCTCTCTTTCTCACCCTGGGTACCCTCTCATTACTCCTTTTGGCGACTGGAGCATTTGGTTTTCACCTTTGGAAAAGACAGGTGAGCCAGGGACATGCCCCTCACCTCTGGCTTCCTTCTCTTCAGGCCTCAGAGTGGGTCTGGCATCCCTTCGTCTGGAAAGATGACCAAAGGGGGCCCTGTGCCAACCATTACAGCCCCCCCCTTTTTTGAGACAGGGTCTCGCTTTGTAGTTCAGGCTAGCTCTGAGCTCACTATGTAGCTCAGGCAAGCCTCGAACTCAGCAATCCTCCTGTCTCTGCCTCCTGAGTGCTGGGATTATAGGCGTGAGCCACCACGCCTGCACCCCCCCCGTTGAGACAGGGTCTCGCTTTGTAGTTCAGGCTGGCCCTGAGCTCACTATGTAGCCTAGGCAAGCCGCCGCGAACTCAGCAATCCTCCTGTCTCTGCCTCCCGAGTGCTGGGATTACAGGCGTGAGACACCACGCCCAGCTAGAACCCCCTTTTTATAGGTCTCTGCATTTCAGGGTCCTTCTATACCTGGGAAGGGGCAGAGAAGGCCCTGGACCAAACAGAGGGCTCAGTATCCTTCCTGTTCCTCTTCCCTTCCTCCTCCTCCTTCTCCTACCCGCCTCTCTCTCCATCTCTTCCCACAGTGGAGATTGAGAAGATTTTCTGCGTTAGAGCTTGAGACTCGCCTTCCTCAGGTTCAGAGCAAAACAGAGGAGCTAGAGCAGGAACCAGAGCCGCAGCCAGAGCCAGAGCCGGAACAGGAGCCTGAGCTGCAGCTGGAGCCCAGGCAGCTCTGACCTGGAGCAAAGGCAGCAGCCGATCCCAGCAGCTCAGTCCAATAAACCCATCAGCAGCAAGCCGGAGTTGGGCTCTTTCTTGTGCAGTGAAGGTTCCTGTTTCTCCCAGCCTCTGGGGGCTCCCTTCTCCCACTCCAGCCTGCTAACCTACTTTCCCCAGCCAGGGTCCCTCAGCCTCCCCTTTTCTGTTTCTACCTTCTTTGTCTCTCGCTCGGTCTCTCTCCAGCTCGCTTTCTTCCGGTAATCGTTTTCTTAGGCTCCAAAAAGCACCCCCCTTACTCAGCCCTCGCCTCCATCCTTCCTTCCACTCTGTGCGCTGCCCTGGTTCCCTTTATCTTTTTGTCGGTCTGGCTCACCCTATGCCTACTGCCGCGCTGGTGCTCAGACCCCGGACTGCAGCAGACCTCGCACGATTACACGCGTGCGTACACACGCGCGTACACAGAAGCTCTGCCCTGTCAAGTCCCGGGGAGATCCAGACTCGCCACCTTCCTGGGCGGCTGGCTGGAGGCTCCGGACTCTGCCCCGCCCCCACGTTCCTCGCCCCGGGCTGCTTTCCTAGCGCAGGCGTGAGAACACACTGCCACCCCGCGGCCACTGCTCGCTGTTCCCCATTCGAGGTTCCCAGGCATCCGTGGCAGCTGAGGCCTGGGCAGGTACTGCTCACTGTGTGCGTGTGAGTGTGTGCCAAGCCGCCGTCACATGTCCTGTGCGCCCCGCTGGAGAGGGGGTGAACAATGTACGCTTCCAGGGACACAGTGCCCATCCTGGCAAGGTTACAATCTGAGTCTGACAAAGGCGAGGACTGTGAACAAAGCCCATAGCCAGGCAGAGGCAGCCAAGACAGCTGGCTACACTGCGGCTCTGAGAGTCTGGAGTCCTGCTTTCTTTCCAGTTCCACTGCTGTGTCCACACCAGTCTCCCTGAACCTCAATTTCCTCATCTAGTAAGTAGGAGTACTTACCAGGCACAGAGATACACACCTATAGTCCTAGTTATTGGGGAGGGTGAGGGAGGATTGTTTGAGCCCAGGAGTTCAGAGCTAGCCAGTCTCAAAGATAAATAAATGAAAATAAGTCACTGAAATGGGTTGCTATGAATAGAAGACACCAGAAGAAGGGCTTTGATAACTGTCAAGTGCTCAGTGTGTGTATTTGCTCATTTTCCACTAGTGAGGGAGAAAGCAGGCCTTCTCTTCTGCTGTTAAAGAAATTGAAAAGTGCAGTAAGCCACACCTGGGATCTCAGCCCCCTGGGAGGCTGAGGCAGGAGAATTTCAAGTTTCAGCCCAATCTGGGCAATTTACAATTTAGGGAAAGGTTGTCTGAGGGGAATGAGGGGACTGGGGATGTAGCTCCATGCAAAAGTCCTGGGTTCAATTCCCAAAATCAGGAAAATCAGGAAAAATATTGAAAGTCCCCTGCCTGTCAGAGCCCCTATCTCTCTTAGAGACAGTAGTCTTCTGGGCCCCACAGAAGGCTCTTTCTGCAATTTATACTGGGCCTCAGGCCTTTGGAGCCATCAGGTATGGGCCAGAGACTGAATGTTCTGCCTATGAGGGGTGTGGGCCCTGGATTTTGCTGCAGTGGTGCACATGTGTAATTCCGGCTACTCAGGAGACCAAGACAGGAGGATCTCAGGTTTGAGACCACCCTGAGCATCTTAATGCAACTATGTCTCAAAATAAAAGTATAAAAAGAAGGGCCGGAGATTTACCTCAGTGGTTCTGGGGTCTTGCTTTGTAGTTCAGGCTGGCTCTGAGCTCACTATGTAGCCCAGGCAAGCCTTGAACTCAGCAATCCTCCTGCCTCTGCCTTCCAAGTGCTGGAATTAAAGGTGTGAGCCACCACATGGCACTGTAGAATGTGGTTCTGATTGCCGGTAAGCGTGAGTCACCACACCTGCTTTGTTGTATGTGGTTACCGGGAATCAAACCAGGGACCCTGTGCTTGCTAGGCAGGCTCTGGAACCACTGAGCCAAATCTCTGGCCCAAGGCTACAAGACTGATACCACCCACATACAAGGTGGGGCTTTATTATCCATAGCTTTATTCCACATTCGCACACCCTGATCCAGCCACTTTCACGGTGAGCCTCCTCACCTCTGACCGCCTAAGGCTTTTGGGGGACATCTTGATAGAAGTCATAGTGTAAGACTCATAACCAGAGTTACTCCATGTTGTTACCCCCTGCCCCTAGGCAAACAAAGCTCTTAGGAATGTGACCTTTTACCTAACTGCAAACCACCCTTGTGGGACCTTGCTTGCACAACTCTTCCCAAAAGATGAGATAATCTCTCTGGAATGTATGGGATATATGGGATGTATTGTAGTAGAGATAGTTGTAAATTGTAAAACTGTATGCTCTGTAAAGATGTCCTGTTAAGGTAACTAGACTTTGTCCTTGCAGCTGTGGTCTGCAAACATAATGATGTGACTGCCCTTTACCCCATTTCTGTAACCACCAGTTTTTCCTTTAAAAACCCTTCACAGCTTCAGTTTGGCACTTCACTTCTCTAGGAAGTAGTCCACGTGTGTGAACGAACTTCCACCTTTTAATTTTTGCTGTGTGTCCTGATGTGGAATTATCTCTCGCTCTGTGGCATTACATTTAGGGGCTCATCTGGAATCCCAGCAAGACAGATATTCCTAATTTGAGGACCTCAGCTTGTCTGGCTGATGGCAGGCCACCTAGGCCGGAGGTGTCAAGGATAGGCCCGGGAGGCCACCCTGCCATCTTGATCATGGGCCCAGGAACTTTGTCTCCTGGTGGAGGGGATAACAGAGGGGGTCTGCTGTCTGGAAAGTTGAAAGTTTATCTGGAAAAACCTCTGGAGGTCAGGTAAGAATCTTATGCTAAGATTCTCTGGAGGGCAAAGGAAAAACTGGTGAAGGCACTATTTTCCTTGTCTGGACCTTTTTCGCAATGGCAAGAAGTTCCCGGTTTTCTGGTCTGAAGGGCTATAGTCCACTTTGGTATTATCCTGTCTGTTCTGTGTTGTCTGTTCTCAGTGTTGTTTGTCACTTGGCTTTGTGTTGCCTTTGCTTCCTGTCTAGGGAAAATGGGATCCAGTCAATTGACTCCTGCAACCCCTTTGGTTTGTGTCCTAGCTCATTTTAGTCAGGTTTACTCAGTAGAGAGAGAGGAAGCTACTAGGGTGTTAAAATTAGTAAAGGAAAACAAAGAAACAAATAAACCTTTTGTCAGTTCGAGTGGCCATCTTATGATGTGGAGTGGCCCAGCACTGGGTCCTGAAACATAGCAATATCCCAAGGATTTTAAAATCAGGTCACTAGACAAGAGGTACCCTGGCACCCCAGTTAGTTCTCTTATATTGATATTTGGTTAAAAATGGTTAAACATGGAGGATATACTAATAAGTGAAATCAATAGATCACAGATAGACAATTTCCGGATCTTCTCTTTGGTATGAACACCTGTAGATGCAAATGAGTTCTAGAAAGTAGGACAGCTTTTATAGAGTAGAATATTTCTATGGGAAACTTGGTGTGGGAATATGATGAGGGGAAGGAATAAATATGATACAGAAAGAAAATAAAA
>PVIC010030808.1:0-21695 GCA_004025085.1 Thryonomys swinderianus
TGAGTCACCACGCCCAGCATTCTATGTGGTTACCGGGATCAAACTCAGGACCTTGCGCTTGCGAGGCAGGCGCCGGAACCACTGAGCTAAACCTCTGGCCCAACATCAATATTTTTATTCTGCATAGTATTAGAACATTCTTAGCTGGCTTATTTTATCTCCCCTTGAACCTAGGCACTCTTGTGCCTTAGTGACCCATTAAGCATGCTACAGTGATGCTAAATGACTTCTTAGACTAGTTCACAACTTTCCTCTGTCTGATACATAAGAATTACCCTGAAGCCACACGCACATTAAGAGTTCAGATGGGACCACTCCCACCATGAAGACAGAAACAAATGCCTGAAGAGACCTTGTTTGGGTCCCATTTGTTTGAGTTCTTCTAATTCAGTCACCAGATACCTCAGAGAGTAAGATACTGAAGATTTTAGCCCAAGCTTGTAAGTACAGCAGCTGATGGGAAATAACGCGGGGCTGCCCTCTCAGTGCCCAACACAAACTACAGATTCATGAGTAACGTAAGTATTGTCACTTTCATTGTTTAATTGATGTCAGTGACATCAACTTTAGGAAGGTTTGTTTTACAGCACTGTTGATAGTAAAGGTAGAAAATCTACTAGTGACAAGCATATCATCAATTAAAAAACAATTTTGGGGCCATTTCATATAAAATATCAATCTTTCCTTATTACTCTCTCACTCTCTCTCTCTTTGGCAGTTAACAACTTTTACCCTTCTCTATATTAATTGCCACCACTTAGCAATATAGATTTTTTTATTTGATTTGATTTGATTATTCATTCTTGTTTCCTACACTAATAGAATAAGTTCTGCTCAGGCAGAAACAGACTTTTATTGGCTCACCTTGAAGATCTAGAATGTAATAATACCTGATTGTATAGTGTAGAATGTAGGAGATATCATTTGTAGAATGCCTATTTTTACCAAAATACTAGGAAAAGTCAAAATTATGTGTCTATTTGAGAGTGATTTAGGCCAAATACTTGATTTGGATGAAAAGAAAATATTCTTAAGCAAGTCTATTTTTATATTAATAGAAATGTTTGTTAAAATTTTGTTTTACATTAATTTTATCTACCACTTAGGTTACTCAAATTTGATTTTTTATTATGGTAAAGTATAAAGTAAAACTTCCCATTTTAGGCCATTTTAAGTGTACCATTTAGTTGCATTAGGAACAGACACAACAAGTGTCAAAATTAGTAACTATTCACTAATGTTTTGCTTTACTTAGTTAAGGAAACTATGAATTCTGAAATGCAGATATACTTGAATTGTCAAGGACCTAGTATATGAAATATTTGTTAATGCGTTAACTTAAATTTAGTATTAAATTTATAAAATTTTTATGACTTCTATGGCATGATAGTCAGTGCCCCGAGAACACTAATCACAAAAAATGATTCAATGCATTAAATCTGCAACTCACGAACATAAATACATAAAATTGTGGAAAGACTCTGAAAAAATATTGAAATAATATAGGATCTTGTTTAATACTGACATAACGTTCCTCAATTTTTGTTCTGATTTTAATCTGAAACTCCAATTCATCCAGTTACCTGCTATAAAAACAAATGGGAATGGGAAGTTAATTTTCTGATACATATGACCTCAGTGACTTGAAGTTTTTAGGTCACCCATGAAGATCAAATAAAGGGGTCAGGTCTTGAAGTAAAGGTCAGATTTTAAATCAGTGGCTAACAATAATTAAAGGTTTGGAAACATGTAGTAGGAAGTTAGGACATAGAAACCATCCAGGAGCCGTCCCAGCTCAAGCACCTGATACATCAGATATGGACGTGGGTCATGTGTGCATTACTCTGAGATCTCTTAACTGATATGTAGAGTTGCTATTTATTTATAGTTTAGGATTTATGCTAAAGGACTATAAACATCCTTAATCCATACATCTGCTAGTCAAAAGCAGAAAACATCAATCATGTTCTTTCCTATTAACAGCCTTCCTATTAGGAGCCTGAAAATCCATCTCTTAAATGCTGTCATAGCATGGTCAGGTACATCATGAGGTACATAAGCAATAGTAAAGCAATATGTTAATAACAGCAGAAACTCAAATTAATAATTAGTACAATCTTGCCTTCACCGAACTTATTTCCTTAGGAGAACTGAAACAGTTGAATCAAAGATAGTTCTCAACTCTGGTGATGCATGTATCTCTATAATCCATTCATGTTTTCAGTGTGCATTTATAGTCCATCAGCAGTCCTAGTGTCTACCAAATTTAGTGTCACCAGTATGAAGCATTATTTTTAAACATCTTTGTCTATACAAAGTTAACTGAGTAACTTCAATTTCCTAGCTTATTAGTCAAGTCCAAAAAACTGTAACTTATTGTCTCATAATGACTTTTTATTATGGTAAAATATAAGGTAAAACTCCCCATTTGAGGCCATTTTTAAGTGTACTGTTCAGTGGCATTAGGAACAGTCACAACAACGTATAACTATTACCACCATCGACCTTTGTAACTTTAGCATCCTTCCACACTAAAACCCTATGCCCATTAAGCAATAAATTACTGATTTCTAGCCCCCAACTCCTGATAATTTCCATCTCATTTTCTGTCTCTATGAATTTGCCTGTTTTAGTTTCCTCATATAAGTGCAATTATACAATATTTGTTGGCTCGTATATGGCTCATTTTACTTGCATAAATGGTTTTAACATTCATCCATATTTCAATATATATCAGAATTTTTTTCCTTTTTTCTTTTTAAAGGTTTTCTAATTCCCCTTTGTGCTTTTCAGTCTTCCTCTTGACCCTAGCTGAACACACACACACACACACACACACACACACACACACTCTTATCATTTTGTAAATTTTCAGTTATTTCTTGCTGTGGTACATTCAGCTTATCTCATCTTTCTTCAACTTTTCTTTCTTTGAAACAGGAGAAAAAAATCGGTTAAAACCCATGAAGCTATTGACTTAGACATCACTTCCCAGCAGCAGTGGCTCTGGTAACTGACACGTTTGCTATAGTAAGTGAATTCTTATCAGCAATCAGCCTGATGAAGGCAAAAGGCACCAAGACAAATAAATGAAAGGCCCTGTGACACTGCTGGAAAATGAGTTTCAAGTTCTATTCCCAGCAGGTTTATTATGGGGCCACATCACCTATTATGTTTATCACTTTCTACTCCGGGTTGATTTCAGTCTTGCCCTCTCGAGCATGTCTTTGAATTATGGGAAAGGTAAACAGATCAGATAGAGTAATCAGGTGCTTTCCCTAGTGTAATTACTTGAACTCGTTTTATGGATATCCTTGTTCAGATGACCTTGGTTAATTCCCGGGACATAATGTGATGTTGTCCAATACTATGCACACCTGAAGAATTCCTGCCTAAGGGCCAGGAAGTCAAGAATCCTCCATGCTGGTTCCACTTGGTCTTTTGGCAGTATTTTCTGAATCAGTGTAGATCAATCTCAGAGACCAGAGAAGGTAGGTCTAGAGAGACTCATATTTAGATGGTGTATACCCAAACCAAATTTCTGAAAATGTTACTTAATACAGACTTTTCAATGAAAATTTATTTATTTATTTATTTATTTGACTAACAAATCAACTTTTTGAAGAAATACTTGCCAGATTCCCTGCCCCTGCATTTCTTTTCCAGGGCAGGACCAACATTTAAATATATACATATGCTTGGTAATGTGCCATGATTAAAAAGCCTATGTAAAGTGCTTACAGCACTAAGCTGAATCTGGGCCAATGGGAAAAATTCTCAAGTAGATAAGTTCATCTCACACCATGTCTCATGGCTGGCTGTACTTTTCCTTTGTCTCTCTGCTTTACATTTATTTATTCATGAATATGAGTATAGCTATCCCTTGGTATCTGTGTGGTAGCAATTCCAGGGCTCTCTAGGAATGCCCAAATTTATACTGTCAAGTTCACTATGTAAAATGGCACAATATTTGCATATAAACTATGGACATCCTCCAGCACACTGTATGTCATTTTCAAATTTCTTACAATACCACACACAGTGTAAATGCTATGTTAATACTTATGATACTGTACAGCTTAGGGAATAACAATATAGAAAAAATGTATGTGTTCAGATGTAACTTTTGCTATGTGATTTCATAGTAGTTGGATTTGGGGATGGGAAACTAAAAATACTGAGAGGGTTGACTCTATAGTGCTGAATTAAAAATAAAATGTGATTTTTCTCTTCATAGAGTTAATAACTCAAAGACTAAAACACCAATACCTTATCTCAGAAGCACTTCAGTGTTTACTACAGATTTTATTAATAAAATACCAATTCTAACGGTAAGGATGGGCTGTCTTTCTGTGGCAGTGTGCATGGACCCTTGAATTCCTCTTCATGGTGTGTATGTATCTTCTCCTCATAGCAGTTCTCATGTGAGTATTCTTCTTGGCCAACACTGTGTACATCTTGGGGAACTAATGGATAAGGTCATTCAGTAATCCACCAAAAGCCACACATGTAGTTAGAGGGTGAGCTACCATGTGGATTTTCACTGTTCTCCATCAGACAGTCTTCTATCCAGGCACTTGGTATAGATGGTGGGTGCTAATGCTACCCTTGAACCTTATTGTTTTTCCAGGTTTTCTGCCAATAGAAAGAGAACAAGGCCAAGAGGAGCCAGTAGGGAGATAATTGAAGGAAGCTGATGGATCACTGAGGACTAGGAGTGAGTAATAGATAAAAGAGAATATGGGAGGAGGAGTAAGACACTGCAATTAGGAGAAATTTGAATTTATGTAAGTCTAGAAATATTTGGTACCTATACAAACACTTAGTGAAGATCACATATGATTAGCTTCTCTCAGTTAATCAGGGACATCACTGTGAACAGTGATAAGCTATCAATGATCTTAGTTATTTAAGGACAAGAAGCACTTTATAACTAGTATTAAATAAGCTGAAGTATTCAATTCATTTAAAACATTTTTCTTTTCTTTTGGGTAGGATACTGGAGATCAAATTCAGGAGCTTGTACTTGCAAGGCAGTCAACGGAACCACTGAGCTAAACCCTCCATTAAAGTATTTTTCTTTTACTTTCTATTATATGATACTACATGGTATCAGGCTGTTTTTGCAGTAGAAATACCTGTAACATTTCTAAACTTCTAAATATTGGTAAATTGGTAACTCTACCAAATTTCTAGAAATGTATCTATAGGTAGGTAATTAGTTGTGGATAAAATCTCATTCTCCAGTGATTTGCATTATAATTTGATCAAGATTTATAAATATATTTCTAAAGAGCTACATAGATTATATGCAGCAGAATTCCAGAGAGCATGATTGGGATAGGATCCCCATTGGAGGAAACATTGCACTAATACTGAAATTACTTAGAAGACAAGAATGAATTTTGTTATGAGTGTTTTTTTTTCCCCCTTTTGAGACAGGGTTTTGCTTTCTAGTTCAGGCTGGCTCTGAGCTCACTATGTAGTCCAGACAAGCCTCGAACTCAGCAATCCTCCTGTCTCTGCCTCCTGAGTGCTGGGATTACAGGCGTGAGCCACCACGCCCGGCATGAGTGTTTTTTTTAAGAGAGCAAATTGGACTGTGTTTAAATATGTTCAGACTCTTCCACTTCTGAGATGGTAAACTGGTCTCTTTTTACATGCTAACTTGATGTATAATCAGAAGCTTTGAGGATGGATAGTGACAGTGAAAATAGCTATGAGCCAAGCATGTGCAAAAAGCAATTAGCAATATCTGCCATAATTTCTGCATGGCTATGGTCTGAATGTTTATGTGCCCATGAAACTGCATGAGCTGAAATCATAAGCCCCAAAGTATGTTAGGAATAAGGTCTTTGTAGGTAAGAAAGTAATGAGTTTGACCCTTCATGGGTAGGATTATTGTCTTTACAAGAGGCTTCACCACTTCTACCATGCAAGGACACAGTGCTGTGTATGATTCACCAGACCCAAAGTGCCAGCACTGTTAGTTTTCTATTACTGTGACAAAATTCCTAAGATAACCACTTTAAAATGAAGGAAGAGTTTTTTTGCACCGTGGCTTTAAAAGGTTTAGTACACTGTTGCTCTGAGCCTGTGGTTGCAAAGTACATCATGGAAGAAGCTTGTGGTGAAGGAAACTGCTTACCTCACAGAGCCCAGATCTACACACACAGAGAAAGGGGGGACCAGAAGCTCAACATGCTCTTAAGAGTACAATCTCTGTGAACTCCTTTCCCCCAAGAGGCCCCATCCTTCAACTCATGGCCTTTGGGGGATATTTAAGATCCAATTTGGCCTTCCCAGGCTCTATAACTAAAGAATTATATTTCTGTTACTTATAAGTTACCTTGCCTACAGTATTTTGTTAGAGTAGCATGAGCAGACTAAGACAGTAATGATATGATGATACTGTATATGTATATGTTTGGTAAACCTTTTCTAAATCACATCTATAAAAGATGTCTGGTCAAAAGAGAGATCTTTACCGAAACTATATCTGTAAACAATTACAGAAGTGTTTAGTAGTTGATTCTCTGTTCTGCCTCTACATCATAGATGTGGAGACAGATGAAAATCATCTTTTCTCAAAGCATTTAGGAGCTGGAAAATTTCATAATGGTTTCTTTGTGCCCTAACTTTGTTGTTGCTGCTATTGAGCAAGCTGTGGTGAGTTGTTATAAGATCCTGTGGAAGCAAAATTTAGCCTGTTTGTAAGTGGCAGCTCCACTAATAACTAGAATCTATGAGTATTACAGTTCTTTTGTTTTTAGACTTAAAACTAACTGCACATAAAGTTACGTCATGGTTGCAACTCCCAAAGGAGCTATAAAAAACATAACTAAAGCAGCCAGATAACTAAAATTTTTATAGCAAATCCCAGATTAAAGACCTTTAAAAAGCCAAATTGCAATGTTTAGAAAACTGAAAAGTAGGAGGAAATTGATCTGAATCTTATTCTTATCTGATGGAGCACTAATTAAAAAGAATAAAACAGGGGCTGGAGATTTAGCTCAGTGGTTCCGGTGCCTGCCTTGCAAGCACAAGGTCCTGACTTTGATCCCGGTAACCACATGCAATGCTGGGTGTGGTGACACGCCCACCAGCAATCAGGTACCACATGCCACAGTGCGGGGTGTGGTGGCTCATTTTGTAATCCCAGCACTCGGGAGGCAGAGACAGGAGGATCGCTGAGTTGTAGGCTTGCCTGGGCTACATAGTGAGCTCAGGGCCAGCCTGAACTGCAAAGCGAGACCCTGTCTCAAAAAAAAAAAAAAGAATAAACCAGCTCAGCTCTATAGTGTCACTTAAACTCTCTCCATCTTATTTCACTTCTTTGACCAAAGAATTACACTTTCCTGAGGACCTAAAAAGCTTAAAATATGCTGACTTCATGTGTATGCTAAGAGCCACTGTGGGTGTAACTGTGACATTTCTCCAGATCTCTGGTGGCATTTTGTCCATTTATATATCATCACCATAGCTACTGGATAACATTTAAAATAATTCCAATGTAAATCTGACAGCACCTCATTAGATTCTCTTAGAATCGTGTAATTAGGTAAGAACAGACCACTGATTGAGAAGGTTAGTACAGCTTGAGACAGGACTACATTTCAGATTAACAACCACAGCATTCCTTCTTCAAAGACCTTCTTCATTTAGCAGGTGCTTCTCTTAGCATAGAATCAGGAAACCATGGTTTTCAAGCCTCAGCCTTGAGGGGAGGGGACTCTGAGACACTCCCCTGTGGTTTGGTCTGGATAGCCACAGGGAGTTTTTCATTTTCCTGGTCAAGGCCTCAGAGATGTTTTGATATGGCTTCAAAAAAGCCTAAAATGCTGTAAAGGTTAAGTCCCCAGATCTTACTACTGTAATATACTATCATTATTTTTCTTAACAAACTCAATATAATTATGAGTGATAAAGGTGCCATTAAATTAAGGATCTCTCTAGATAAAAAATCATCTACCAGCAGAAATCACATAAGCTTGATTCTTATTCCCACTAATCTTTAAATCTATGGCTTGCCCCTGGGCCTGGACGTAAAGTTAAAGTTAAGAACAATTCTTAAACACATACATTCTGAAGAGGTGAGTACACAAAGGCTTAATAAACCTGGTTACAGTGTTTGAGAAAAAGTAGGCTAATTGCTCAGTTTGTCACTCTTTGGGGTTTTAACTTGGGGAGAATATTTACATTTTGAAAATCTTCTATAATGAGGAAGAATTTAGACTAGTTGTCAAATCTTATAGAGAGTTAAAAAATAACTCAACTTCATTACTTGAGGTAGAATTCACAGTTGTGGCCTTTTAAAGAAAATTCTATTCAGGTTTATAAAAGTGGGGGGGAGATATAGGTACAGGGAAAATTAATTGTTATTTTTTCCAAAAGAGTGCTCTTCAACTGCAGAATCAACTTACAAAATCTGTGCTTCAAATCATATTGTCTAATATGAGAGAATGATCTACTCAGATGGGCCTTCATGTCAAGAAAATAAGCAGAAGCGAAGCCAAACTACAGTATGCCCTTAGAACATTCATGATGAGTTGTTCTTTGTATACAACTGTATTGAAATAAGTATCTTTTCATTAATAAATTACATTATTTCTGTTGCTTTTACTCAAGAAGAGACCAACTACTCACCAGTAAATTTAGAGAAAAAACAGCTTTTAGCTTTTTACAACCTCATCTGATTTTTTTTTTTTTTGAGACAGGGTCTCGCTTTGTAGTTCAGGCTGGCTCTGAGCTCACTATGTAGTCCAGGCAAGCCTTGAACCCAGCAATCCTCCTGTCTCTGCCTCCCGAGTGCTGGGATTACAGGCGTGAGCCACCACGCCCGGCAAATACTCATCTGATTTTAATCAGTATTTCAGGGAAGAAGTACAATCTGACCATTTCCAAAAATATATATTTGTTTGTCACAACTATAGTAGTGGGTGGTACTGGCAGGTAGCATATAGAGGCCAGAAATCCTGCTGAATATCCTACAATACACAGAGTAGACCAAACATTAGGCTCCCGTATCATCACTCAAAATCATTTTGATAGCCAAAGATTCATCCTTTGCTCAGCTGTCCAAAGTGAATCATCTAAATCGCTATGAAAGAAGGTTCTAGTAGAGCTGCGACCTGTAAAGAACTCTGATTCTTCAGAAGAGGTGAAGTCTCTTTTCTCCAGAGACAGGAGACCTCCTAGTATGGGATCCTAGTATGGGAAGTGATAGTAATTTTCTTCACTTTAGTGTTTAAAACACGTGCCCCAAGGCCGGAGGGTTAGCTCAGTGGTTCCGGCACCTGCCTCGCAAGCACAAGGTCCTACGTTGATCTCCGATCCCTATAACCACATATAATGCTGGGCGTGGAGACTCACGCCCACCAGCAATCAATACCACACACCACAGTGCGGGGCGTGGTGGCTCACGCCTGTAATCCCAGCACTCGGGAGGCAGAGACAGGGGGATTGCTGAGTTCGAGGCTTGCCTGGGCTACATAGTGAGCTCAGGGCCAGCCTGAACTACGAAGCGAGACCCTGTCCACCCCCCCCCCAAAAAAAAAAACAAAACAAACAAACAAAAAAAAACACGTGCCCCAGAGTAGCACTTCTAGTCAGGAGTCTGGAATTGCAGAGCTCCCAGCAGTCTCCTGGAAAAGAATGCATTTTAGAAAAGCCTCACTTGTGCTATGGTCTGCTTTGATGCCATTCTAAACACAGACATAAATAAAGCCAATTCTAAGCCAACAGGCAGATCAGCCAAAAATTTCTTAATATGAACAAAGATGGTTCCTTGAATAACATGAAAAGTGCTACCAGTGATGAGAGGAATGTAAGAGACCAAAGCAGAGAAGGTCCTTGTTAAAAGATCAAATGAAAATATTGCTGAAAAAAGTACAGTGGAGCTGTCTGTACATCATTCCTTGTCCAGGACAAACATGGATCTGATTTAAGCAAAAACACTGCAGAAAATTGATGGCATACATTTCACAACAAACATTAAGTCAGAACAAATTTATTCTTTACATAGCAAGTTTTGTACTCATGATTAAATACGTCTGCTGCCACAAGTTACACCATTCGAATTAACACAAATATGCAAGTATTAAATTACTTCAACAGTGAGGAAAAAGCTTTTCTAGAAATAGGGACTTGGGTCATATATCTACCTAGCCCACCTAACTCCCTGATGAAATGGGTTGGAGTCCACGGGAATTATTGGCCCACAGAGAGAAAGCTTATGAAGAAGGTATTTTAAATTCAAGCCTACAATTAACTTAGCTCAAGCTGATGTTTCAGAATTTACACCAAAGTAGGTTTCTGAAAAAAAGCTGAGATCAGACGGCAGACTATATTTATTACTTGCTCTATGACACCAGTTACCCTGAAAAGACAAAACACACTTGGCTCTAATCAAAAGGGGTGAAGCTCATAAATCTAGTAAATTTAGAAAGATGATTAGATGACATACCACAAACTGTACATTTTGCAAAAGATCGAGTGACTTTGAAACTAAAAATGTAGTAGACAATGTCTGCCAACCATTACAAAATAAACGGGAAGTCACAACTTAGATGGCCAAAGTTTCCAATTGACTGGTTTCTAAATTTGCCCCCTCCCCCTGCTTCTGTTTTTACAGATCCAACAAGCTATGATCTTTCTCTAAGGCAAAGAAAAAGAAAAAAAGATGGCTTGAAGCATGTTGGATTTTGTTTGCTTGTGTGTCTGCAGTATAGGGCACTGAATCCAAAGTGTTCATGCTAAGCACCCAAGGCCCTTTTTTTTCTGAGACAGGTTCTTGCTATGTTCCCCAAACTTGGTTTTAATTTGCAGTATTTGTGCCTCAGTCTCCTAGAGTTCTGGGATTACAGATGACCATCATACTACCATTGTACATTTGTTACCCATTTTTCTGACACATTCCATAGCTATCAGGCAAGTGTCATGAAATAAAGACAGGGAAGAAATATGGAGAAGTTTTAAAAGCTCTTGTAAATCTTCTGACCATCACTAAATTCAAGTACTTTTCCTTTCTTCATAGTACACCAGACATGTAGAAGAGGTTTAGCAACTAACAGCACTATTTTTGCTTTACAACAAGTATAATGACTGTTACTTTCATTCAATTGACTTCATTATTTTTTTATGGCATCTCATTTTGTAGTTCAGGCTGGCCCTGAACTCACTATGTAGCTCAGGCAAGCCTCAAACTCAGCAATCCTCCTGCCTCTGCCTCCTTAGTGTTGGGATTACAGGTTTGAGCCACCAAGCCCAGTTTGACCTCATTATCTTAGGGAAGAAAAATGAAACACATAAACTTTAGTGAAACATTACTAAGGAAAAATCAGGCATTGCTTGGGTTAACTGATGCACTGGGAATCTGTGGCGTTTTCACTGTCTTTGAGCTATCCTTTAATGGCAAAAGCTTTGGAATACTATTAGGAATGCAAATGATGGGCCAGAGATTTAGCTCAGTGGCTCCAGTGTCTGCCTTGCAAGGGCAAAGTCCCAAATTTGATCCCAGAACCACATACAACAATACAGGGTATGGTGACTCACACCCAGCAGCAATCTGTACCACATACCAAAATGCCAGGAATGGTGACTCAGGCCTGTAATCACAGCACTTGGGAGGCAGAGGCAGAGGCAGGAGGATTGCTGAGTTCCAGGCTTGCCTGGGCTAAACAGTGAGCTCAGGGCCAGCCTGAACTACAAAGCGAGACCATGTCTCAAAAGAAAAAAAAAAGAAAAAAGAACACAAATGAACAAAGAAAAAAAAGAACCCAAAAGAAAAAAAAATCATAAAAAGAAAATAAAAGAACACAAATTCTTAAAAGGAAAAAAAAAGAACACAAAAAAGAACACAAAGAAAAAAAAGAACACAAAAGAAAAAAGAACACAAATGGTTCTTGCTCATAGAAATGCATATTATGTACAGTGGTGATAGAGTTGATTATTACTGCCCTATGGATATTTAATAAATTTATATATGGTAAGCAAATTCATTTCAGTTACCTTGATTCTTCTAAGAAATATTTACTACATAGTACTGTTCTGTTAAGCAAAAATTTGACATGTATTCATATTTTCATGAGATTCATGTTTATATTCTTTAAAAAAACTGTGCTTAACATAACCAGTATTTTAAGATTGGAAGACCATACCCTCAAATCAAATTCAACATCTCCTCTTGAATAATTAGAGGCTCTGGCCATCGTGGAAGATTGGTAAATTCTAGATGAGTGATTTATGCTCATTTGGGAAAGCGACTTACTTACTTTTCCTGGCGCCAGTCAGGATTTAAATTTGTAAATCTACTTTATACAGTCAAGATGTTTCCCTACTAAAACCTTATTTAGTTTTAAAGTAAATTCTTTGACCTTAAGGTACACAGAATTAAGCTTCTTACACTTGTCAATTCGTGGTACAATGATCACCATCCCTCACATCTCTTGTATTTAATACATACATTTCCCAGTTCTCTCTCTCTCTCTTTATAATAAGCATCCCTTGAGTGTATTTAAAAATATACTTTCAATCCATATTTCAGATATATGGGTCTTGGAAAACATTTATTTAAAGGTGTGGGTGCTTGACAAAGTATGGTGCTGTTCTATATATTTGGGTGCACTAATGATTGCATTCGTGATAGGTTAACACAAATTTCATTCGTTTGATTGCTTTTCAGAGCCATGTGGCCATATGTAAAGTTCATTACAGCATTTGTAACTACTGAAAAGAATTCTATTAATGTACAGGCTCTACATTCCTCCCCTAGTAATGGACATGAAGTAATTTCTATCCCTGTGCTACTGCACAGTGAAGCAATGGACATTCTGGTAATATATCTGTGGTGGGTCTGAGAGACAGACATGGATTTCTGTGTCTAATGATATCACATGCTTGATTAGCCTCAGTACTGCCATATGGATGTCCATTAAACGGAGCTTCTCCCACCAGCACCTTATGAGCATCCAGATGCCTCAGTATTTCTCAGTATTACACAACTGTTACATTTTTGCCAAATTTATAGATTGTGCAATAGCATTTCTGTTTTAATTTGCATTTCTTGTATGATTTCTATTTTACTTGAAGGTGCCCTTGATGCTAAGGAGAATAAAAGCTACAGAAGGTAATACATAAACTTAAAAATATAAAAAGATAATATTCAATATTTTATTTTCATCTCCATGAAGAAATGAAAATTGATTCAACATTTTTAGAATCAGACCTTAAAGTGTGAATTTACTGAAAGACAGAACGTTCGTATTTGTTCTAAAATACTAGCTAATTTATCAGATATTTAAATTTTTTACAAGCGGCAATTAAAACTTAGCTTTGGCTTTATTTTCCATACATTATAGCACACTGATTGTTTATGCTCATTTTATCCAGGGCTGACTTCCTAATCAGTTAGAGGGAGACAATAACAAGGGCTAAAATTCCTTTCGGAAGCCTCCACAACATTTAATTTTTTGTAATTAAAAAATAAACTTTATGTGGATGAAAATATTAACATATAAATTTCATTTTTAATGGTCTAAAAGACCTATGAAGGCAAAAGTGGCTGATCATCTGTAATATAATATGCTATTTGTGGTAATATAGTTATGATTTTATAGTAAGCTAAAGATTATTAATTTAAGTGACTAGAGATATGTAGCTCATGTATTTTCTTTATCATATCTTGTTTATGTTCAGAAAACTACTGTATTAGTATTTGTAATTTTTGTACAAAATAAGATCTAATCTGTAATTATAACTGGTAAACTAGGCAACATTTTCTGGGAATGTTTTTCAAGGGAAAATGTTATCTTACTGCCTTAAAGGATTTTGTGGCTTTAGAAACAGTCACACCAGAAGGCTGGGCAACTGTCTCTTTGATGGATAGAGGACACTTTTGACTCTATTATTCCAGCATTAGTTAACATATGTTACTTGACTGCACATATAAATACTGCCCTGCAAGTAGAAAAACAGAACAAAACGGTTTATACCTTGAAGTTTAGAACAGAGGAAATAGATAATACTGTCTGCTTCTCCTTCTTAGGCTATTATTAAAATATGAAAAATATAATATGAGATGCCTGTGTAATCTAATGTGAGAATAAAGTCATTTATAAAATATAGGCAGTGAGCATCCATTTGGCATAATAAAGCATGATGTGCTACTCTAATACTTTATCCATCATAATGATCATCATGGATATCGGAGAGGATTCACCTTGAACTTCTTTGGCTTCTTTTCAACTTGATTCATTTGAGAGCCTCCCCGTGGAATAGTCAGGCACACTTCTGGAAATGTCTGGGTGGGTCATGGAATCTCAACTGTGGAGTCTATGCCTGGTCACTCACCCTTCTCTCTCCAATGCTGCTTCCTGCTCTGCTTCTAAGCAAACATGAACTAAGAAGTTTGCTCCACCATCTACTTCTGCCATAATATTTCTGCTTGGAGCCAGCCAACCATGAACTGAATCTCCTGAAGCCATGAGCCCAATTACTTTAAGTTGTGGATGTTGGATATTGTATTTCAGGGATGAGTTACAAACCTCTTCTACCCCATAGAAAACCTAGGTGAGATCTTGAGTACTTATCTAGTTATTGCTCTTCACTATAATTTTCCTTCTTAGATGTTAAGCCACTTAACACTTCCCTATTGTCTCTGGTAGGATCCCTGTGCCAAATTATATCTAGGTTTCACTCTATAACTTCACTGATTTTATGCAAAAAGTACAATATATATTTTAAGAATTCCTGTGCTTAATAGACATTTAGATCATTCCCATCTTTTACAACAACTACAAAAAATGCTGCTGTAAAAATACTTAGAAGTTCATTCTGTGAATATATACAGGTAATTTCATGAGATGCATTTCTGGAGACCACAAATGAGCAAAAATAATAAAAGTTGTATTAGATACTTTCAGTATCTTCCAAAGGGGCTAAACTAACATCCATCACTCTCTATAAGAATTGTTAGTCAGGGCTAGAGATTTAGTGTAGCAGTTCCAGTGCCTGCCTAGCAAACTCAAGGTCCCTGGTTCAATCCTGGTTACCACATACAATACTGGGTATGGTGACTCATGCCCACCAGCAATCAGTACCACATACCACAGTGCTGAGTGTGGTGACTCATGCCTGTCATCCCAGCACTCGGGAGGCAGAGACAGGAGAATTGCTGAGTTGGAGGCTTGCCTGGGCTACATGGTGAGCCTAGGGCCAGCCTGAACTACAAAGCAAGACCCTGTCTCAGAAACAAACAAAAAAAAAAAGAAAGAAAAAATAATTGCTAGTCAGACTATTCTTTTATTTTGGAAACTCCCTACTCCATTCATTCTCAAATTCTAGTGAAGATTAGCATAATTTGAGGAGCTGGTTAAAATTAATATTCCCAAACCCCACTCTAGACCAGGACCCTTCACAAACTTCTCTGATGATTTGGATGAATGTCAGGGCCTTTAGACTGTTCTCGCTCTCTTGGTCTTCATTCTGTCACTGTGTGCTCCTCCACACTCTTTCCCATGGAGCTCTTCTTCTGGGGATTCTTCTTAATCAGAAAGGATACAAGGAGTTATCTCTTCTCACCTCACACGACATCCTTGTGTGACCTTATCAACTTGTACGTCTTAAACTGCCACTGTCTTGCTGATGAACCCAAAGAGAATCTCCAGCTCTGCTCTCTTCCAGGACTATCACAGCCATGTAGCCAATTTGCCTACCACGTAAACTCACAGGGATATTTCACAAATGCAAAAGGATGAGAGGTTTATGAGTCACCTTTGTCTATAACTCCATTTGCTCTACGGTCTCAAACTCAGCTGGTGACTACTTCGATAGACCTAGATATTATATTTCACTTAATACAGTGAAATAAACCAGACATGAAAACTTAAATATTACATCATTTCTTTGATATGAGAAGCTCAAAAAACAAATAAAGAGGAAAATAAATGATAGATAATATGAAGTAGAGATATAGATCTTTTGCAAAAGGGAGGGGGACCAAGAGATGGAGTGAGAGGAGAGGGAGAGAAAGGGAAACAGTGATAAAGAATTAAGACGTGTTATATGCATTCACCAACTCTCCGTAAGAAAGTTAATCATGTACTATAAACATGTACTAATAACAATTAAAATAGAAAAAAGAAACTCCCTTATCTTACTTTACATTCATTCCTCATCTATTATCAAGTCCTAATCAATGACCTAAATACTTATGCAATATTTTTTACCTTCTATACCTACAATTACTGTCTCCATTCTTGTCGCTGTCCTCTCTTTCATCAAGAATCCATTAATATCTTTTTTTGGGGGGGGGGACAGGGTCTTGCTTTGTAGCTCAGGCTGGCTCTGAGCTCACTATGTAGCCCAGGCAAGCCTCAAACTCAGCAATCCTCCTGTCTCTGCCTCCCGAGTGCTGGGATTACAGGCGTGAGCCACCACGCCTGGCCATTAATAGCTTTTTAATAGTTATGTGATTTTGAGGCTTCAGTCCTTCCATCTTTCTCCACTAATCTGCTTCCTCTCAGAGCCAGGGATCAGACTCTTAGAAGGGAAATTGCAACTAAGTTACTGTCTTCTGCAAATCCTCCCTGTGGCTCCTTGCCTGCTGTTAACAAGATATATACCAGCGGCTAGGCCCCTGCTCCTTGTTCCAGCCACCTCGTGCTACTGTTGCCTCTTCTTCTCATCCTACGCCCTCAGAATTCACCTGCCTCTAAGTCCTACCTCTGAATACTGCTACATTGGGGTGAAACCCTTAATTCATGAGCACGTGGGTGACACTTCATATTTAAACCATAACAAAAAGCCTCTAGGAAGCAGCCTCTGAATTTTAGTTTGCAGAAAATTTTTTCCCTGATCATATATTTGTACTTCCATCTTTTCATCCTTCAAAACATGACTTCTCCGTAGGAACACTCTAACATCCACGGAGGACAATGGCATGATCCTTCCTGTGTTGAAAATATCATAGAATTTAACTGTATCATTGTAAAATATGGTCTTGTATCTGTCTCCTCAAATAAGCTTTGAGCCCCTATAAGCTAATGACAGTTTCTTTGCATCTTGTTTCTCTTGAATAAGCCCAAACATTTTGGACAAAATGGTGCAATCTTTGCCCAAAAAGACATGAGTATCACTACTGGAGATTATCTGAAACTTGTCATTTGGATTATAGGTGAAACTTGAGTTCAGTTTTTCAGAAAGTTGTTTTAATTTGAGGTTGGCAAAAATTATTTCAATTAAATTTCCATATAGATAAATGATTTGATTGTTTCTGGGGAAGTCAGAATCCTCCTAATTAGAGAGCTTTAGGGGCCTTGAAAAAATGACTATAACTATAAAAATCTATCTTAAGACAGATGCTTCATCTCTTTCTTTACCACACACTTCAGAAGGCCCTTACACTTAAAATTTTTCTGGTAGGAAGAAAGCATTTAATTACAATGCATAACAGGAGATCTGTAATCTTTATTTGCTTTACTAGCTTGTAAAATATGGTAGCTTATCGGAGATGTCCACATAAGGCTTGGATGGAAGTAAATGACCAAAAATCAGTTATATTTGGATGTCAGCAATTCCCTGGGACAATGAGAAGCTCAATATTTTCACACGGATTCATTTAGAGACCTGAGAGGGTTTGTAAAGTCAGCACTAGGGTTATCACAAATAACAGATGTTCCCTTCCTATGAGAAGGTTCAGTGGGCGTGAAAGAATATTTTTGTGGAATTAGACTTCTATCACATGAGAATTTCGGAATGTGACTTCAGGTGCAGGAAAGCAGTATTTGGTCTTTTTAGTTTTAAGTTTTGAAAATTGCAAAGGTGTTCCTCAAAGTCTCAGCTCAACACAGCATTTTAAAGGTGCCTACCTTCCATTTCTAAGAGTAGTGGAACATACATCATGTCAATGGATCTGAACCCTGCTTCTTGAGTTTCCTGCAGGGCCATTTACAAGACTTCTCCAGAAAGTAAGAATGATGTAGCAGATGTTAGCACAAAGAAAGAGCAAATGAGATGTGAATTACAGGGTGACGAGGCTTGTATGAATCTCATTTATTTAACCATCTGAATGGTACACTCCACGTATTAAATGAACTAGATACCGTCGAACACAATCTTCTGAATAGCACAGGAAAGGGGTTTAATGAACTATGCCCACTTGAATGTCTTTGTGTCATATTCCCTCTTCAGCCAGCCATGGCTTACTTAGCTGTTCTCCCCAAGTCTTTCAAAGTAATGCCTCAGATGATTATGACCTTATCATTCTATTTTCCAGATAATGTAACATTAAGGATTATTGCACAATTACTAATTTAATTAGCAAGTGTATTAACAGAAATGCTTTTGCAAATTAAGAACTTACTTTTAATAATCACTGCACATGGAAAGCGCTGGCAGTTTGAGATATAAATGTAAGCACTTTACTCCCTCACACCTTCCCAAGCTGAAGGAAGCTCAGATTTCCTTGACTTTGTAAAATGATACTTTGCCTGAAGACAACTCTGGGTTTTGTCCCATGCTTTTCACACTTTAATGACTTAACTGTATTAGTGATACAAAGGTATCAGCCCAAGGTTGCTTTTCTTTTTTTTTTTTTTTCTTTACTGTCACCCTTACTGATCACTTCCATAACCAGAGGAAACCACTTATTCTTCAGTAGTGAGGACAGATTATAGTGTAGTTTGCCAGGAATAATAGATAGTTCTACATCTTATTACATACTCACTGGATCTGTTTCCCCCAGAATAGAAATTTCCCCAGAATTTTAGTGGCCTGATAGGGTAAACTAATTTTGAATCTCAATCACAGATCTATTGTGCTCTTGTTTCTGGTGAATAACTGGGTTAAAAATAATACTTAAAACGCATATCATAAATTTCTGAGTACTAAAGACAATTCTATTTTTACACTTCATTAATAATGATGCCTGTTTAGAAATCTGCAAACCTAAGACATTAGTATAACCCTAAAAATTATGGATTTTTAAAAATAGATTCAATTA
Organism: Thryonomys swinderianus; assembly: GCA_004025085.1. Taxonomy (NCBI): domain Eukaryota; kingdom Metazoa; phylum Chordata; class Mammalia; order Rodentia; family Thryonomyidae; genus Thryonomys; species Thryonomys swinderianus. The sequence goes on from PVIC010030808.1 coordinate 19,001, forward strand.
AAACACAGGTGACCCACATGATATACTTTAAATGTTAGATCTGGACCCTTAAAGACATCCTACATATGTGTCTTATGATTCTGATAACTGGAAAATGAGGCAAGGCCAGAAAGACAGAGGCTCTACAGGGAAGTTCAAGAGTCAAAGAGGTGAAACGGGACCAGCATCCCAGGTCTTAGTCCACCCAGGTGAGCTAATAAGATAAGAAGTCCATTAGAAATCTTCACACTTTTTTTTTTAATCTACCCTTAGTTTGTTGGAGCCAGTTCCTAAAGGGTCAGGTTGCACATGTCTTTTTAATTATGTTCAGTAAGATGGTAGGTTGAAGCTGACCAAAACTGGGGTATATTTCCTTTAGATAGTCACAAAGACTATGGGTTTACCTTGTATTTTTATTTTTTTTCTAGGAATTCCACGTGTTAGATCTAATAGTAGCTGAACCTCCTAAAGGACAGAACAAGGTAACATAGTTGAGTATCCACCAAGTTTATTCTCTGGATATCTCAGGGCATCTTGATGCATCACTATTCTTCTACCAAATATCCTGCAGATTTACACGGCCTTGCACAGCCTTCAAGTTCAAGTAATCTGGAGAAACATGAATAAAATGAGAGTTCCAATATGAGGAGCAGACCAGATACTGCCAAGGGCAGTTCATAGTCCGTATTAGAATACAGACTCTTTCTTGGGTGTGGCTTCCACTCTTGACACCCAGCACTTCAGCCTACAAATCAGGCCAGAATGATGCATTCAGTGTGCTCAATAGTCCTTAAAGGGTTCTGTGATTTTAAAGCAAGTTCAAAGTTCCCTCCATGACTCAAAGTTCACCCAATGATCTGAGGTGCTCCTCCTCTTGGACCCCAGTGTGTACCCTTCTCCCCTGTCTACACATTCTTCTAGCCACACCCTCCTCTTCTAGTTCTCAAGTATACCAGGAATCCTAATGCTTCTGGTCCATTATAAATTTCTCTTCTTCTGTGTAGAATGCATTTACTAGCAAACCAAAGAAATTTTGGCTGTAGGAGAGGAATAACACTGGACTGGTAAAAACCAAGGCTTATAATGTTATGAAACATATGGCCAGAACAGGAGGCATAACTAGTGTCTGGAGAGTGACATGATATACACAAAAATGTGAGCTCAAGAGAAGGGAATGGAAAATTAAAAATGCTAAGAAATAAAATGACAACTACTCTATAGGAGACTTATAAGTATCTATAAGACAAATAAAGACAAATTTACCAGTATTAATGAACCAGTTCAGTTCTTTCAAAAAATGCACAGTATTTTGGAAGGAGTCAAACAACTAGAGGATAAACTGAGCATAACATTCAGTATCTAAAATGTTGGCACATGTTGAAGAATTTGAAAGCCAGAGGAAGAAAAATTTTCCCTATACACAGGAATCATACATTTTCACGGCTTACTATGAATCAGTATATAAATTGAGATGAATATTTCTCAAAAGACAAGAGTTTGAAATTATCGGTCCTGAGATACATTACTAATATTATAGTACTAAGTCATAGACCTTATTCATAAACATGTAGGTAGAAATAGTCATCAAATATATAATATAGTAGGTGATATATATGTGTATCTTATATATAAATTATATAAATAAATACATATATATTTAATCCTTTCATAGTTTACCACAACTCTGGCATAGAGAGTATTAGAAGTATCATATTATTGATGAAAAAGTTGTAGTGTGTGTCTTAAAATGGTCATTATCAATTAACTAGTCACTAGGATTGCTTAGATTTGAGTGAACATCAGCAGTTTACAAGCAAAACCCACATTTTACCCATGTTTTGAGGGTATTGGTGGCTATGAAATGAACGCTGCAATTGGTAGAATAAATAGAGCAGAATATCTTTCTGTGTGAGGCCTTGTTAAATCTGTCAGAAATCTGAAGACAAAGAGGAGGAATAGGAGAGAATTCACTCCCTCTGCCTCTTTTCAAGCCGGGACATTGTCTTCTCCGGAACTTTGACTGAACCACATACCATGAGCTCTCCTAGGCCTCAGGCCTTTGGAGCAGATCTGAACTCAAACTCAGAGCATTGTTTCTCCCTGTTCCCAAATTTTCACTGGAATTCACTGCCCACTCTCCATCAGCAGATGCCAGGTTATGGGACTTTTCAGATTCCATGACTATATGAGCTGCTTCCTTACAATGCAGAAGCAAAGCCAGTATCTTAAGAGCTCGGTCCATACAATATGCAAAGACATTCAGATCTGAACATAAATATAGTTATAGATATCTATACACAAATCACTTCGGGTGTGAGAAGGAATACATAGGTAATATATTATTCAAAGACGATATAGCTGGCTTTTTGTATACCCAGTGTCACATTATTTTATGATTTTGTATTTATCAAGTTGATCTTGATTTTAAATTTTATTTTGTGTTCAATCTAATATAATTTGTACTGAATATTTACAAATACTTTGGAAAGGGGAAATGATTTCAATTAAATTTTGCCTTTTATTTATTTATTTATTTTTGCGGTATTGGGAATTGAACTTGGGCCCTTGTGCTTCCAAGGTAGGTGTGGTACCTTAAATTATGCTGTTCGCAACACAATAAAGCTCATTTTCACTGTTAAATTTTCACTGAGGAGCTTATTGTAATGACTTTCCTCTCCTTGTTTCATATCAGCATTTCTCATAGGTGGTTAGGGCA
>PVIC010030809.1:0-21705 GCA_004025085.1 Thryonomys swinderianus
CAGGAAAAGGGAAAACCAGCCTCTTCTGGGAGGAGAGAAGTCCAACAGCGGAAGCAGGAAGCGATTCAAGGAGGAAGCCTGCGTCCTGCCCTGCGTGCCGCGCGGAGGGGCTGGCCTCCCTGTCCAGGGCCTGTCACCACTCAGGCACAGTGCGCAGGGCGGCATTGGACTGGGCCATCCTCACGCTCAGCCTCGCAGCTGTCAGGGACACAGGACAAACCCGCGGCCTGGTCCGGCTCACGCTCTGGGGTGACCAACTTGTGCCCGTTACTGGTAGCTTCATTTTCTCTTCCCATGTAGGGGCGAAAGGCAAGAGCAGGCGGCCTCAGCAAGAGACAGTGAAGAAAAAGCCAGAAACGGAGGCTCAGGCAAGAAGAGGTGGGGGTCGGCGGTGCCACCCCCCGTCGGACACGGGACCCACGGCCACGGCGGGGTCTGCCTGGCCCAGGGGCTTGCAGTCTCGCAAGGGTTTCTGGGAGGACTCCCACAGAGTGCGTCTCCGTCTCTGTCCCTGCAGTCTCCCGCAGACCGCCCTGTGCCCTGCGGCTGGAGTGCAGCCCCTGCGGGCACGGACTGGGGGGCAGGCAGAGCCCCCTCGGATGGGGAAACTGTGGCCCAGAAAGTGCAGGGGAGGGAGTCACCCTCCCACTCTCATCCGGGATGAGGCCGGAGAGGGGAGCGGGAGGCGTGCGCAGCAGGGGCCCTGAGCCTCCTGTCCTGGCCTTGACCGAGCCTAAGGCAGGGCCTCCTCCCGCCCACCTGCCCGCCCCGGAGCTCCCGCTGCCGAGGCAGCCAGACGGCTTTGGAGAAACCCTCCGGTGCCCGACGCCCTGCCGGGCCCACCCAAGCCTCTGCCGGCCGTGATGCGGCCGGGGAAGAGGGGCGTCCTCTCCACTCGGCGGCAGTATTCCCACCGCAGCCCTAGCGGGGCAGAGGAAGGAGGCCTGGGTCACGGGGCGGGCGACGTCCATGCGGCCCGTTGCTGCGTTCTGTGCCAGAGGGCTGTGGGAGATTTTAACAGGGGTGAGACGGCCCGCAGGGTGCCCGAGTCACACGCTGGCATTCGGGCCTCAGCACCACAGCAGGACGGTGAGGAGGGCACGGCGTGGCCCGTGGGAGGAGCCTCTCCCTCCACCCAGCAACTCCTGTGGGCTCCTGGGAGGCAAGAGGGGCCGGAGCAGCGCGGAGCGGCCAGGGCGCAAGTGGGAAGACGCCCCGGGCCGAGCTCGAGGACGCCCGCAGCGCTCTCGGACTGCAGGGCACGCTGGGCTCCGGCAGCAGGGTCGATACTGGCGTCCACTGGGGCAGCTCAGCCAGCGCGGAGACGTGAGCACGGGGAGCCCGGCAGCCCGCAGGAGGGAGGGCGGGGGAGGGGCGGACGTCGGGCTCCGCCTCCCACAGGCACTGCAGCCAATGAGTACGTGGGGGGGGGGTGGCAGCAGGGCGGGCACCACAAGCGCTGCCAGGACAGCTGCAGGGAGAGGGGCTGCCAGCTGCAGGCGGCGTGGTCAGCGAGGCGGCTGCAGCCCCTGCCCTGCAGAGCCGCGTCAGGCCCCCGAGAGCTCCCCCAGCGGCCAGGCGCTGGGCCCAGAGCGGCCCGCGGCCTCGTGGGCGTCCCGCGTGGGCTTGGTGCCACCCCCATCACACTGCCAGGACTCAAGGACACCCACTCCCTGGGCGGGTGCCCGGGCCTCTGCCACGGCCAGTCCGCAGTGTCACCCCACCCTGCCCTCCCTACCCCCCAACAGCCGCCCTGCACCCCACTGTGCTCTGTCCTGCGTCCCTCTCGTCCGCCACCTCCACTGTGGAGGAGTCCCTGAAGCCCCACTACCCGCCTCCCAGCCCTGGCTCCCCGCGCAGGGCCCAGCCAGCCGGGCAGAGCCGCACATGCGATGCCACAGCCAAGCCTCTGGTCCTGGGCCGGGTGACACCCTGACAGCCCCAAGAAGAGGCAGCTCCTGGTGCGAGGGCCCCTGTGGGGGTGGGCAGCCCCCTGATGGTCCCGGGGATGTGGCCTTCGTGAAGGGCTCAGAGGACAGGTGAGGGCAAGGGCTGCTGCCCACACGGCACCTATGTCCCTCCTCCCGCCCTTATCACCACAGGCCTGCAACCCACAGCTCCTGCAGAAAAGGGGCTGGCAATGAGGGGCATCCCCTGGGCCAGCTGTGCCTACCTGCACCCCACCAGAGCCCAATCCCTGAGTGTTCCCAGCTGGCCGTGCAGCAGCCTGGCCTCCCCCCACCCCCGTCCCCTGCCCATGGCCTGGCTCACTTCTGCCACCCCCTGTCCACCACCTGACTCTGTCCGCCATGGAAGTCGCACTTCACACCATTTTCTTTTTAATTTTTAATCTGTTCATGTCCAGAAAAAATAAGACTTGCTGGAGCTCCTGGCCTCACTGCGTGCCCTGCTCCACATGGTGCAGACTGGAATTTTATTTATTCACCTAAAACCCAGATGGGAAAGATCTACCCAGAACGGTACGCTGCAGCAGACACTCTGGGCTTGAGTGTTAATCCCCCTGTGGGTGCCGGGCGCCCTGGAACCAGGCAGTCGCAGGCGGCAGAAGCCATCGGCCCAGAAGCAGGAGGGGCGCCCCCTGGCAGACTACGGGACCAAGTAAAGGGAGACGAATCTCAAGTGCACTCTTCTTTGGAGGCAGAATATGTCTACAGAAACAATTTCTGGTTTGGAAAATAAGTACTGATAGGCCTTGGGTGGGGCGCAGGATACAGCCCCCGGGGAGCTCCCGGCCCTGGTGGACCATCCCGCGGAGTCAAGCCACAGCACCTCGGCCTTGGCCTCCAGCCTGAGAGGCGAGAAGCATCCAGACAAGCTCCGGCCCTGGGGACAGTCGCGGGGCCTCCATGGACACCAGCGCAGGAGTCAGTCACAAAGCCGGCACCCTCTCCCTCCGCCACACAGCGTGGGTGCTGCAGGGCCGAGCCCTCCGCAGGGCAGTGCGTGGGGTGTGTGAGCACGACGTGCTTCAGGCAGTTCTTCAGTGGGTGGGCGCAGCGGGCACACTTCACGCCTCCCTCGACGGCTCAGGTACCTGGTCTTCACCCTGGTCCCAGGACCCGCTCAACCGTCGTGGCCAGACAGCGAGCCAGCCACGCTGAGTTCCTATGGGCCACGGACTTGCAGCCCCGCGGGGGCGAATCCGACAGCATCCGGCCCACGCTCTCTCCTCCTGCGGCCGCGCTCTGCAGAGCCAGGTCCCCCCAGAGGAGCAGGGGTCATCGGCGCCCAGCCTTAGGGACCGTCTTCCATCAGAGGGATCTCTATAAAGACAGAGATTGTCACAAGCTGTGCGCAGCCTGGAATCATGACATGGTGCAGCGGGGTGAGTCTCCCAGGAATATCTGTGATCCCAGAATCCAGTGAGAAGACAATGTGCCATTGCGCGTGCCTTCCAAAAGCCAAATAAATCTCGGGAGGCAGAGGCAGGAGGGCTGCTGAGTTCGAGGTTTGCCTGGGCTACAATAGAGAGTTCAGGGCCAGCCTGAACTACAAAGTGAGACCCTGTCTCAAAACAAATAAGTAAATAAATAAAGCAACTCCCTCACATAATATCTATTTGCTAAAAATAGTGACTATAAAAGAGAAGATAATAAGTGAGGGGCAGGAGATTTGAATATAAAGGGAATGAGGCCAACCCCACATGAGGCGTGTAAACATTATGCATTTGGACCAATAAACTCAGTAGCAACAATAAAACATTCGACCCCCCCACGGGCACTGACAGCCGACCGAACGTGGGCAGGCAGCGCGGGGTGGGAGGCAGCGCTGGGGCTGGCAGCCGCGCTTGCACCCAGCCTGGGCCGCGTCCCCGGTTCAGCTGCCCGCAGCGGGCACACAAGCCCACACACCCGCCTCGCGAGCGGCCCGAGCTGCTCACCATCCGCAATGTCGATGCCCGGGCTGGCGGACGCCGCGTCCCTGGTGCCAGCTGCTGCGTCGGGGTCCTCCGCGTGCGCCTGGCTCGGGGGAGGTGGGTACAGGCTCCGGAGCAGCTCAGAGGAGCCCAAGGTGCCACCGCAGGTCCCCGAGGAGTCCCTGGAGCCCAGGTCCCCGTCCCCGGGGTAGGCAGGGGGGCTCTGGTCATCCACGGCCCCAGGGCAGCCCTGGCCCATGGCAGCCAGGAGCCCCGGGCCTAAGGCACTCACGCCGCCACTCACAGCCTCGTCGTAGGAGGGCAGCAGGACGGGCACACCGTCTACCACCACGAAGTCGGGGTCACTGCTGGAGCTCCTGGGGGGTCCCCTGGAAGGAACGGCGGCCGCTTGTCAGAGCGCCAGCGCCGCAGCGGAGGCCCCGGCCTCGTGGGGGTAGTTGTAGGAGATGGCTGCGGGGAGGACCCGGTCTCCTTCCTGCCATGGCAGGGTGGGCTGCGGGGCCCGGCCACACGGCCCCAGTGCTGTGCCCTGGGAGCACCGCGCCTCCCGTGCCCGGGAGCCGGGGCCCAGGGGCAGGGCAGCGCCAGGCGTGCAGTTCTTGCCATGCTGTAGATCGCTCCCTGGAGGCCAGGCAGCAGAGCAGGGGCACTGGGGTCACCCGACCAGGAGGACCAGCTGGCTGCACCGCCAGGTCCTCCTTGCCGTTGCTGTGAACACCCGGGAGGGAAGGGGGCCCGAAGGCGGGAGGGTTCGGAGACGTGCAGGCTTCGGACACGCCGTCCTCTAGCAGCCGAGGCAGGCCACTGCCAGGAGCGCTCGGCGAAGGCTCCGGGTGCCCCGGTCCTGCAGGTGCCAGGCAGGACGGCCCTGGCCACGGCACCAGGCAGTGTGGTCCTGCTGCTGTCGCTGCGCCCACGCTGGCCTGCTCTCACCTCCGACGTCCTCTGTGCCGGGCCAGCAAGGCCTCGCCCCTCCACGCCTCACCCTGAGGGCCTCAGTCGGGCTGTGGGCCAGCAACCCGCTCCATCCCAACCGTGTGGGCACACATCTCTGCCCACAGGGACCCTGTGGCAGCAGGGCCAGCTAAGCGTGGCCCTGGGCCCTGAACCCATGCCCACTGGACCACTCGGGTGGAGCGTGGAGTGGCTCTCCAGGGGCACACAGTGGCCTTCCGCACCAAGCTCACCCCCTCTCTGAGGGCAGGGGCTCGCCGCCCAGGAGGCACAAACAGGCACCTGTCCTGCACCCTCGGGCCCCACAGGGTGAGGGCATTGTGGGGGAGCTCATGGCACTGGGGGCCCAGAGTGTACCCCAGCCTTCCCACCACATGCACCCTGGCCTGGCCACAACCTGCAGCCCTGACACGTGCCCCTGCCAGCCCCTGGCACCAGCCCAGGTGGCCCCTCAGGACAAAGGGGCCCCAGACAGCCCATGCCCGGGACGCTGCACCCACCGGGCTGGGAAGCTGGCCTTGAACTTAGTCTGGAACATCCCGGCCAGGATGACGAGCAGCAGCACCAGCAGGACACTGGTGGCCGTGAACGCCACAATCTTCCAGGTGGTCAGGAGGGTTTCATGCGTGCCAGGCCAGGTTTGCTCTGCCGTGAGAGAAAGCAGAGTGGGCATGAGCTTCCGTGACCTCGGTGCCAGCCTAGGTACCCGCCTATTTCATGCCTGATGCAGGAGACACCTGAGGGTGGAGGCTTCTAGAAGCCTGCCCAGACTCTCCAGTGAGTCTCCTGGGGCCACATACAGTCCCAGAGTGAGAGCCAGGCACAGAGCCTGGCACAAGGACTTCCAGGCAGGAAGGGCGGAAGGGGCCTGCTGCCCTGTGTGGCCCCGGGTCAGGGCCCTGGTGATGCTCTGGGGACCCACTGCTGGTGGGTGAAGGACGAGGCCCGGTGAGGAAGAGGGGCCCAGAGGCCTCTCCCTACCTCCTCTGTAGGGCACGCTGCCGCTGAGGATGGCAGGGCCAGGGCCTCCCGGGGCCGACTCGCACCCTACACGGTCCCCCACCTACCTCGCAGTGCAGGGCCAACCTCACAGACTCGGGATCTCTCTGCAGCCCACAGGCTGGGCGAAGCTCGGCGCTCCCCTACACCGTGGGCAGAGGGCCCCCACGGCCACTGCCCACTGCTGCAGCCAGGGCTGGCACGCCTGAATGCCAGGCCAGCAGCAGAGCTGATCTTCTGCGCTGGGTAAGGGCCTGTGTGTGCCAAGCGTGCTCCAGGGAAAGAAGCGGGCAGGACTCTGGCCCAGAGCAAGTGTGCTCATGGAGGGCCAGGTGAGGGGAGGGACTGGTGCAGGGCTGAGGGTCCTCCTCAGTGCCAGGCCTGGGCACCTGCTCGGGGTCAGCTGTCTGGCCCGGAGTGGTGGGCTGGCCCTGTGGCCCTCGGCCCACGCCCGCGACGGGAGCGGGCAGCACCCACCTGACCTGACGCAGTAGACCTGGTAGGAAGGGAACCACTCCCCGTACTGGCAGGTGATGTACTTGTAGTCACTGGTGAGGCTATAGCCAGGGTCGCAGTAGAACTCCACCACCGTGCCGTGGTTGTAGTGCTCGCAAGGCCGCGGGTGGCAGATGAAATCGCCGTGACTCACCACGGGAGGCAGCGGGCAAACTTGGGCAGTGGGGGAAATAAGAGTTTCAGAATCCCGGGCCCAGCGCACACAGGTCCCGGGAGCCATGCGGCACCTGCTCACGTGCAGGCAGAGAGCCTGTCGGGTATGCTGAGCCCGCGCCCTGTCTCACTCACCACGGGCTTTGCTTAGCGCTGCAGAGCGTGCCTGTTTAATGGATATGCTGAGCTATCCATTAATAATGCATGCTCTCGGGTGCCAGACAGCTCAGTAAATAACATGAAGATCTTTATGGACAAAATCCCTTCCCAAAGGCGCAATCCCACATTGGGTCCTGAGGGCTCGTGTGACAGGGGCTGAGTCAGGGCACAGTGGCCCAGTCTGAAGCCCAGGGCCCTGCCGGGGTCTGGTCGGCGAGGAGCCAGGCGTGTCTAGCTGGGTCCCTGGACCAGGCCTGACCTCCTGGAGGCCGAGGCCCACGAGATGCAAGTGGCCCTACACGCTATGGGCTGCCCAGGTGCCCGAGCCACTGCCAGCCCCACAGCTCTGCACGCTGAGGGCCTCCTCAGACAGCCAGGCCGCTGTGGGGCGTGGAAGTAACACTCCTTGGCACTCGGGGAAAGGCTGGTCTGTTTCATTGCAAGCCTGAGTCCGGGTTCCACCTCTGGGGCTAGGGAGGCGGCTGTGTCCAGGCTGGGAGCTTGTCCTCGTCCTCACAAGGCTCCCTGTCCTGGAGAAGGACCAGACCCGAACAGCGTGACCACCGACGCTCCTCAGGAACGAGAGAGGCAAGTCCCAGCACGGGTGCCCCAGGCCCACGCAGCATAGAGCTCTGAGCACTCAGGCCGGAACCGAAGGAGCAAGCCCAAGCAACAGGGACGCTGGAACCCCTCCTTGGGCCAGGCAAGAGCCCTCGCCACTGTGGAGGCCAGGCTCCACCAGCCAGCGCACCCCCAATCACACAGGGACACACGTGACCACTGTGCCCACCAAGGCTGGATGGCGAGACGCCCTGTGGGACAGCGCCCTCCCACCCCTCAAACAGCGGGCTCCTCCAGAGGGGGGGAAAACGAGGCTCCCAGGAGCAGTGGGACCCGCAAGTGGGGCCAGGCTTGATGGTCACTCGGCGCTCCCGCGCGGCTGCTGCCCAAGCTGTGGACCGCACGGCTCTGCGGTTGCCGTCGCAAATGCCATCCCACACCAAGCTCAGGCTCGCCGCCCTCTGTGCCCAGGCACATCCTGGGAGGGGCAGGCGGTGGCCAAGAGGCTGGGGCTGGGCAAAGGGGCCTGGCAGAGGCACTGCCCCTGGGCAGGTGGTGAGGGCAGCCAGGGGCTCCCCATGCCCTCCCATTTCCCTTGAGGGACTCTGGGGCTCCGGGCCCCACACTGCCGGGAGCTCACAGACTGGCACACCCCGGGGAGGAGCCCCTCCGGGACGGGTGCAGTGAGTCCCCGGGGCTGCCCGCATGCAGCGGACGAGGCACGCTCAGCCGTCCAGAATGAAGGGGGCTCCGCCTCTGGGAACCCAGGGAGCCTTGCGCCTCATGACTCGGGCGGGCCAGGCATGGGAGGCATGTGCACGGCAGGAGCCTCTGACGAGGGCCCCGAGACCCAGAAGCAGTGGACAGAGGCTCCCAGGCAAGAGCGGGCACAAGAGGGGTGGGCCACAGGCACCCAGCCCGACTGCGAGGATGAAGGACGGGGGGCTGAGGGGCAACCCGTGGCGGCACTGGCACAGGCGGCACCCTGGAGGTGTAGTGAGGGCGATGGCAGCTCCCACCACAGACGCAGGCAGCCACTGAGGAGAGCAGGGAGTTCTCTTGCTCGGCGTGGCGATCCCAGTGCTGTGTATGTGCACGTGGGAGCCACACACGTGTCACCATGCATGTGCACACGCGCGCGCACGCACACACATACACACACGACTTCTGTGCAAGAAGCTCTCAAGCTCCCGTGGGCTGCACTCCGAACAGGTCCCAGGGCCGCGGCAGGGTCAGAGCTGCCCTCGCTGGCCTGGGGTGGACACAGCCGTGTCCTCTTTCGGCCCACAGTGTGACCGACAGCTGCAGCCCTGCGCTGGCCCAGGCCACGCAGTCCCAACAGGCTGTGGGGTGACGAGAGCTGACTCCCAGCTCCCAGCGCAATGAGGGGCAGAGTGCGTGGACAGCGGCACAGCGGCCCCTCGTAACACCACCCTCACTGCTGCCCAGAGCCAACTCAGGGCCTGGACCACACCAGGGCACCCAGCGAGAGCAGTGCTCACCGCCACGTTTTCTCAGAGCGCGCAGACTCGCGGCAGTGGGGACAGCCATGGACCAGCTCGGCCTGGGCCCCACGTGAGGCCCGCTGGCTGGCAGTGGTTCCACCACCTACAGCCTGGTCTCTGGCAGTGCCAGCACAGCTTCGGAAGTCACAGGAGCGAGGCCTGGAGTCACACGCGGGGGTCCAGGCGGAACCTTGGGCTGCTGCGAGGTCCAGCCTGGAACTGACGGCAGTCTCCGTCCACCAGGGGTCAGAGCTGCACCTGCTGACAAGGAGACCCGGTGCGTTGCGAGCTGCAGGTGATTAATTCTCTCCTGTCCGCCAGGGGCAGAGGCAGCTTCGCCATAGCTCATCCATCCAGAAGCCCAGCAGGCGGCCAGGCCTGGGGCCTCTCTGCTGTGCTGGTTAAAAGCAGCTGGGCTGGCAGCTGGGCCCGAGAAAGGCTTGGCCTCCTGTCTGTCCTCTCCTTGCCCCCTGGCCATGTCCTCCTGCTCTGCCTGCGGCCAGCACGGTCTGCAGCTTCCTCCAGAGCCTCTGACTCCGGCGGTGAGTGACCCAGGCTCCCTGTGCACTGAGCTTGTCTCCATCACTTTCTCATTGTAGACACAGTATCTGATCCCCACAAGTTAAAGAACGAGAGCTTTACTTCGGCTCACGTTTTAGTTCATAGTTGGTGGGCTCTGAGGCAAGCAGGACATGATGGAAAGGTCTAGGTACAGGAAAACTGCTTACATCATGGTGGCCAGGAAGTAGACAAGGGAGCTGGAAGGGAGCTAGAACTTCCGGGTCAAACTCAGGGGTCCGCCTCCCCAACCAACCCCACCTGAGACACGAAGCTGCCTGGGCTCCCGCTTGCAGGTGAGTCAGACGGCTCAATGGTGAGGAGCGGTTGTGGCAGAGTGTGATGTGTCGATGATCACTGACCGAGCACCTATTTCTGTGCATGCGTGAGAACAGGAGCTTCGTGCGGGGTGGGCCTCATGGCTACCATGTACTCTGGGCTCAGAAGAGTGCTGGCTGGACAGAGACGACGCCTGCAGACAACAGGGCCCGGCCCGCTGACCGTGCTGCTGCGCTGGGGTCCCTGCAGTGCGGCTCTGGACAGCTGCACACAGACGTTCTGAGGCTGCGCAGAGGTGGAAATGGCTGCCACACACCGTGCGTCTACTGCCCTGATCACAGCAGTGCTGGGTCACGGCTGCTGTGAAGAGTCAGGGACTTGGGCCACAGCTTGGGCCAGCAGCTGGCCTGGCCTGGGGGCTGGGAAGTTCCGTCGCGTGGAGGTGGGCAGAGCTGGGGTCTCCCACGATGGCTCCCACCGGGGGTGCTGGGGTGCGGATGAAGCTGCTGGTGTCTGGTCCTGGGCTCGCCACGCACCCAGGGCCCTGCTACCTGAGCCGCAGCCCACGGGCGCCAGCTCGGAGCTCGCAGAGGTCGTGCCCACGCCGCAGCCGCATGGCGCACAGACCTCGGGCTCCAGGCAGTTCCCAGGTGCCGCTGCACGGCCCGGGCTCACGGTCCGCACTGTGACTTAAACGCAGGCCTTCAGCCTCTGCCTGAGGCAGCCAAACGGCCACTGTGCCCAGTGAGCCCAGCCTGGACGAGGGTTCCAGGACGCTGCACGGAGCCCGCACGCCACAGGCATCTGCCTCCACAGCCACATCTGAGACAGCGTTCAGCTCAGGGAAATCAACCCACATAGCGCAGCCCCTTGAGCTCCACACTGCCCCGACCGCCGAGAGGCCAATCGATGTGCCCCCCGAAGGAGGCTCTGCCTGCTCAGGTCGTGGGGACGGTCAGGCATGGGCTCAGTGCCGCTGCAGCCCCGGGGCCAGACTCAGACGCGACAGTCACTGAGCTACTGACCATGAGAAACATCAGCGCTAAAAATTAAACACAAAGCCTCCCTGAAGGGCTCGGAAGGGGCGCTGCTGTCGCACACAGAGGGCACCCGGGTGCTCCATGCTCCTCTGTCTCAGGCCTGGCAGCAGGAAAAGGCTGGCGCCTGGCCACACACACTCACATGCCAGTGTCCTCTCCCTGGGCACCCGAGCATGGCCAGGCTGAGTCCAGCCAGAACCACTAAGGATCGTAGGGTCCACGTGAGCTTGAATTCGTGGACCTGGGGACGGGACAGCAACTGGTGGCAGTCAGGGCATGTCGCTTCAGGGAGGGAAAGAAGGGGTGAAACTAAAAGGGGGTCCCCCGAAGGGAGGCCCGGGCTCAGGAGCACAGGACGTGTCCTTCCTGCCACTGTAGCCACAAACCCGCCACAGGCAGAGACAGGTAGCGTCCACCAGGCCAGCACAGCACCCTCCAGCTGGACAGGGCCTAGGGGGGCTCCTGAGCCCCAGTTCACTTGCTCCCCCTCTTGTCTAGTGGAAAGTCCGAGCAGAGAAGGAATTACACAGCGCAGTGGGCAGTCGGCAGTTGTGGAAGTGAACAGTCACACTCTGCCCCCTGCTCTGCGCGTGTGTGTGTGTGTGTGTGTGTGTGTGTGTGTGTGCGCGCGCGTGCATACACACACACTTTGGGGATGGCGCTAGATGAATCCGAAGAAAGGACTTCCTCAGTGTGCCTCGGCGCCCTGCCTGAGCCCCTGCTCTGTGGGAGGCACGGACGGGTCGGAGCCGCGCTGGCCAGCACCGACTGGGAAGACGGGCGACGGCTGAGCCGGGCAGAACGGCGCAGGGGAAGGCGGGCAGGATTCCCACGGGGACCAGACACGCCCGAGCCTCCCGAGGGCCCAGCAGGCCCGCAGCTCGCGCCCAAGTCCCGGCCTAGCGGAGGGCCGTGTGCCTGTGGGGCCTGACCATGGTGCTCCATTGGCTTTGTATTCTACTTTGGTTTTCCCACATTTTGTCTCCGTCTCCTTCCTGAGCTGTAGCTGCCGTGATCTGTAGAATGGGCGCCGGCCCCGACCTCACAGGCTGCTCTGCGGTGGGAGACTATGCCTGTCCTGGTGGCACAGGGCAGCGCAGTGCCCAGGAAGATCCCTTCCGGCAGCTCCCTGCAAGCAGCAGGCTGAGCGCGTCTCCAGGAGCACAGAGGGGCAAGGGCTGGCGAGGGAGGGCTGGACCCGGGGTTCTGCTGCTGGGCAGCCGGCACGCCCCAAAAGCCGTGTCCCCCGGTCCTGGGCTGCAGGCCCTGTCCCGGTATCCAGGACCTTACTGGGGCTCGCAACGGATGGCACACTGAGACCACGCTAGAGGAGGGCGGGCCCTTCACCCCCACGATGGTGTCACAGAGGAAGACAGCCTGTGGGGACGGGGCGGGCTCGGTGTGAGGAGCAGGCGGGAGCCTGGCCCCGCGGACCTCAGATGGCCGACTCGGGCACTGTGTGAAGCTCCTGGCCCACAGTGCACGTCCATCCTGGGCCGGCCCTGGGCAGCAGGAGAGCCTGGGTGCTGCTGTCATGTCTGCTTGGCCTCAGCAGCCCCGGGCGGTCCGCAGCTGAGTGGGCAGGATCGCAGCCTCACGGGAGAGCAGGACCCAGGCTGAAGGCAGACGTCTGCAGAAACCAGGCTGGCGCTCAACACTCCGGGCACGGGAGAGCCGCCCCCACCTGCGGCCCAAGGGTCAGAGGGCACCCCTCACACCACTCCAGAGGGGGCAGCCAGGAGCGTCCCAGCCTCCTCGCCACCTGCAAACCGACTGTTCTTCCTGGCTCAACACCTCTGTCAGAACACGCTGCATGAAAATACAGGCCATACAGGCACAGCTGGCCCGTGTGACAGCCGGAGATAAGGACTGGCTTTTAAATCTGGCTACACTTTAAAAATATTCAGCCACTTTTCCAATTTGACACCTGAACCTATCAAATCCACCATGGGAAGAGAGGGGCTTGGGAAACACAGTGCCCATCTCTGCAGAAGCGCAAATGCCAACAGAGTCCCGGCCTCTCCAGAAGGCAGACGTACTTCCTACAGTCACCTCGGCTCCCAAGGACATGAGACACGGTTTAGAGTCACGCATGATCTTTTGCAAAATCCGAATCAAAGCCAACACAAGATCTGCCCTCCACACACAGGGAGGAGCGTCGGGGGATGGGCTTTGGAGAAGGAGCCCGCACCCTGGAACACAAGACCGTCCTGTCACTCCGGAGAGGACGCAGAGGAGCTGGCGTGGCCACGAGGGAAGCAGGCAGGACAGAGGACACCCTGCCACGCTGCCAGAGGCTCCTAAACACAGGCCCGAGGGGCAGGATTTACTGCCTTCTGTTTTCCCTTATTGCGAGATTTTATTGCCATGAAATACAAGTCATCTGCTATCCCGGAGGGTGGGAATCAATCACTCGGAGAGGGAGGAGGGCTGGCGTCTGAGGACTAGCGTGAGCACCTCCGCTTCCCTCACGTCCCTGGTTAAGAAGCCCCTGTGGCCAGCCTCTCTGGCTCCTCTTAACCTGGCCTTTAAATATCACCAGGCAAAGGGCTCAGCTTGCAGACATGAGGTTTTCAGAAATGAGGAAGGAGAACAGGGCGGAGGAGAGTATATTTTGAGGTGGAGGAGAGGGCTGTGTCCCGCCTGGCACCCAGAGCTGGCACCTCCCAGGAGACCCAGGGCCTCGGGGACATTTAGGTCCAAATTCAAGGGAAATAGAGCCTGAGAGGGTGCACACAGCGAACGGGAACAAGGTCTCTTGGTTTATTAGGACAAAAGGTTCAGTGTTTTCTGGTTCAGTACAGGAAAAATACCGAGAGAGGAGAAACGCGCAGCACAGGGCGACGCAGGACATGGCCGAGGGTGAAGCGGCCACTGTGGCCACAGCTCAGCGCGGAGAGAGGGCGGAGGCTCCGCGGCCCGCAGGAGGGCACCACTATGCCCCGCTTGCCACCTCCCGAGAGCCCCGGGACACATGGACACTCACTGCCGCCTGGGAGCAGCTTGCTCGTGTGCCCTCCTGCTAATAAAATGCCGCCAGGGTCACAGGCGAGACGACCGGCTCCCGCAGAGCAGCGCCAGGGTCCTCGGCGCCAGGGCAGCCACGCAGGGAGAGGGCCCTGGCGCGAGCCCCGCCTGGCCCGGAAAGCTGCGTCCCCGCCCCTCCCTGCCGTGTCGTTGAAAGGGGAGGAAAAGGCCCTGCAGCTCTGCAACTGATCGCGCGGCTGGAGGCAGGAGAGGCCAGCGGGGCCACTCAGGAGAGGCAGGTGACCAGGCGGTCACCGCCGTCCACACTGCAGCAGGGGTGAGGGACAGACCTGGCCCGGCCGCGCTGGCACAGCTCGTGCGTGCCTGCATTTCCCGCTCCTGGGATGCCGGCTGGTGGGCACAGAGCAGACTTCAGGCAGCTGTTCCAGTCTCCAGAGCGGGCAGGAGGAGGACACACCAGTGCGTCGCCTCCCTGCCGCTGTGACAGCACCCCGCAAAAGTCCCTTCCAGGAGAGCACACTTTGCAAGGCCACTGGCCCCGCTCCAGGCTGCGGGGGGCAGAGAGGCCCAGGTCGGAGGAGGCACCGGACCTCATCCTCACTTCCTCCCAGAGCCCGCTGCCCGCCTTCCCATGCGCTGGGTCACGTCGTCCTTGGGGGACTGATCCACCCCAGGGCCTCCTTCCCGAAGGCCACAGCCCTGAGCGTGGCCTCCACAGGGCCGAGCCTCCCTCGCGCCAGCTCCGGGGCCCACGTGCTGCCCACCAGGACGCAGGCCTGCTCCCCTGCGAGAGTGAGGTCACTGTCCCTCCCCCGCCCAGCTCACCGCATGGGACGGTGGGAGCCGCCATGGGCAGCCATGGGCCCCTCTAGACTGCAGCTGGGGTTTCTGCAGGGCGGCCGGAGCAGAAAGATGAATCGCTTGCTGTACAACAGTTCTTAAAATTTTGACTCTTCAAAAACACTCTGCCATCCTCCTGTGGGGTTGTAACCAGTGAGCGAGGGCGACTCGGGCTCCCTGCCCGCCCAGCTGGGCGTGGGCCGCAGCGGCTGTGTCTCACGCAAGCTCCGAGCCCTGCACCCACGCGGGCAGCTGGGGAGCAAGGCCAGGCTCGCTTCTGTCCAACATCCCTCTGCCACCAGAGCGCCACCTTGCACACCAAGGACATGGCAGCCCGCAGTCAGCATGCCAGCCACCCGGACACCTGCCAGCGTGGCCCGGCCCTCTGCCCTTGAGGTGGCTTCACACAGCCCCAGGCATCCCCAGCAGACCCTGCCAGCTCCCTGCTGTGTCCCTGCACCTCCCTCCCGGTCTGCCCCCCCCAGGGGAGGAGGGGGCTGACAGGGGCGGGCAAGGGGGCACAGTCTGCTCCCCTGATGGGCACACGGAGCTGCCTCCCGGGCAGCAGCTGCAGGGACTTCTCGGAGGGCAGCTTCCCGGCAGCCGACAGCTCAGGGGCAGATGGCAGAGAGCAGGGTGAGGCGACAGCGGGAGAGTCCGGCACCGCCAGCACACCTGGCTCAGGCCGGAGCCCTGGAGCACTGCCCACACCGCCCACAGCGCCTCGAGCTCCTCCTCAGGGTGCCGCCTGCAAGGTCTGCCCGGCTACTCGGCTCCACAAGACGGCGCTGGGCTGGGGAGCAGTGGCGTGCGTGGGTCAGTACCGAGGCCGATGGGGCAGGCGCAGGGCGGAGGCGCCCAGGGAGCAGCGAGGGCATCGCCTCAGGGCTCTCGCCTCCTTGCCCGCTGCCTGCTAAAGTCTCGGCTCTCTGTTCCTCAGGGGTCTCAAACCAGCTGCTGCTGCCATCGAAGGACCAAGCGCCGAATCGCCTCATAATTCAGAGGTGTGTATTGAGAAGAACGACAGAAACATTATTTTTAAAAATAATAGGTAGTTGATGCCTTTCCTGCCACAGGCGGCTGCTGGCCTGGCTACTGGGCTCCTCCTGCACCTCATGCCAGATCTCTGCTTCTTGACGTCGGATGTTGTTTCACGCCTATCGGAACACTTTCTCTGGGCTCCCCAAAAAGGCTTTCCAAGTCCTCAAAGGGAACTTATCAGACCCTGACTGCGAGAAACACCTTTAAATCAAATTTGGAGACTTAAAACCGGCCATTTCAAATGGAAAGACAAAGATGCCTTTAAGCTGCTCTCACTCCGTGGCTCCCTGAGCAGGAAGGAGCCCAGAGCCCCAGAACCAGCAGAGCGGCCCTTCTCAGCCCACAGCCCATCTACTTGGGCCCGGTCCAACATCCAAGAGCCGGGCCCACTGGCAGCAGAGGACTGACCAAGGGGCTGGTCCAGGCGGCAGAAGGGCAAGACGCCTGGGAGCGCCTGAGCTTCAGGAAGACCAAGCATGTGCATGGCCACGTGTGCCACCACGGCACACGGACCATCACGCAGCGCATCTGAGACTTGGATCTAACCGGATGTCCCGTACTCCGCCTGAGGCCCCGCCGCACCCCAGGCCCGGGGGCCAGGGCGGGTGAGAGTCGATCTCTGGCTTTCAGGCCTCTGTCTCGGCCACACTGCCCCTGCTCTTCCCTGAGGAGGCTCCGGGCTGAAACTCAGGCCTCCCTCCAGGAGCGAGCAGCTCCCCCAGCGCGCGCAGACCCGGAGGCCTCCATGGAGGGGCCTGGGGCGCCCAGGGCTTCGCCCCTTGTCTAAGCTCATGCACAGGCTTGGGAGAGCTGGGGGTTGGTGCCCTTTCTCCTTTCCTCCTGCGACACAGATGCTCCCACCCAACCTACCCGAGGCCAAGAAGCCCCCAGGCAGAATCCAGGCCTGAGCCGAAGTGGGCCTGAACTCCGTCCCTTGGCACCGCCCTCAGACACCAGGCTAAGCTGTAGATCCTGAAAAGCAAGAGCAAGCTTGTGCCCGGGCAAAGCATTCACAGCGGGCCCTGAGAATGCAGGAACACTGGCACCAGGCTGGGCCAACAAGAGGAGGGACGAGATTGACACGCCACGGAGCAATCCGTTTTCACTTGGGGCAGAGTGAAATTCGGAAGACATTTCATTTAACCTGGCAATGCTGTGCGGCTTGACCTCGATGCTTTCGACATCTGCTCCTATCTGCTTTCTCCCCTAGGCCGAGGGCGGGGCAGCTTGAACCCCAGCGGTGTGTCCCGCCCGGCTCTTGCCCTCCTCTTGAAGCACTGTGTGCCCGTGGCGTGTGGCCACGAGAGCCAGAGGCCTTACCTTCCAGAGCGAGGCACCGGGGCGGGCTGGAGGACCAGACCAGGCTGTGCAGGCACTCGAGGTGCTCAGAGCCCTCGAGCTTGAACCCAGGGAAGCAGCGGTAGGCGGTCACAGTCCCCACCGGGAAGGAGGCCTGGAATTCGGAGATGTTCACGTAGCCATTGGAAGAGGCCAGGGGTCTCAGGCAGCCTGGAAACGAGGAAGAGAGAGAGGAAGGTTTTGCTCTGTCATCTGCGTACGTCAGAGGCTATGACCAGAGTGCCTCGGGGCCCCCACGGCACAGGGCACTGCGCTCCCCAGCGCCAGGCTCCATGCTCCACGGGTCCGATTCTCTCTGTGAGCAGAGGCACCGAGGGGCGAGGAGAGCAGCAGGGGGCAGGTGATGGGCACAGCCAGCCGGAGGGGCGTGGGGCGGCTCCAGCCACACTGTGCTCCCCAGAACATCCTCCCTTTTCAGAAGTGAACCCCTGGATCCTTCCAGGCTCCTCCCACGCCTGCCGACCTGGAGGCCTCCACAGAAGGCCCAGAGCTCTGGGGAGCGCAGTTTCTTAAAGACCCCAAGTTATCCTAATCCTGCCAGGGCTGGCGGCCTTTGAGGGGCTCACAAACAAAGGGGACCCACAGTTTCCAGGGTAGTGGTGGCTGCGGGAGGGTCTGCTGCACACTCAGTACCCCATGCCCGACGGTGCACTGGCAGTGTGGCTGGACCAGGCCGTCCGACACCTGGAAACCCGCTGGGGTTTGCATAGCACCCGTGAGGAATCCTGCAGTACAGAGGCCGTGAACAGGGACAGGCCCCAGGTGCTGGGCACTGGGGGCCCCGTGGAGCCCAGGACCGTGCTCCTGTGGCCTGGGTGCAGGGAGCACACAGAGCGGAGGTGCGTAGGCATGGGTGACCTGACCCTGCCTTCCTCCCGTGAGCACAGTTGCCCTTAGCCTACGGCTCAGACCTGCTGTGTATGGCGTCCACCTTGACTGCCCGGTTTCAGGCATGTGAGGTCTGCGGCAGGGAGCAGGACCCCGTGGAGCTGCAGCCTTGCTGGGCAGCCCTGGCTGTGAAATGAGCCGCGTGTGCTGGAAACACCTGCTCTTAGCCAGGCATGGCGGTGCACACCTGTGATCCCAGCACGCAAGAGGCTGAGTCAGGAGGATCGCAAGGTCAAGCCCAGCCTGGACAACTGACTTAGTGAGATCCTGTCTCAAAATAAAAAATCAGAAAGGGCTGAGGGATGGGGATATAGCCTAGTGGCACCATGCCTGCTTGGCAAGTGCAAGGCCTGAGTTCGATCCTTGGTACTGCAAAAGACAAAAAGGTGCCGGGGGTGTAGCTCAGTGCAAAAGCCCCAATTCATCCCCAGTACTGCAAGAAAGAAAATGAAGAGAGAGGCAGGCAGGCAGGCAGACAGACAGACAGACAGACAGACAGACAGTGAGAGCCTGCTCTTCCTCCCAGTCTCCACAGACCACAGGGTCACACACGCACACAACGGCAGACAACCTCACCTTTCTGCAAGGGGCCCTATTCATTATCCTACGTGTCTTGGGGACTGAACCACCCATGGACACCCCAGGATGAGGTGGTGTCCCAGAGTGAGTGAGGGGCCACAGCGGGGTGGGCGAGGAGCCCCGAGGGTCCTGCTCAGCAGCGCCACCCCCTGGACACAGTCTGCACCCTGGGAAACTCCACCCTGCGCCGAGTTTGCATGGGCTCCGCAGAGTCGGGAATTAGGAAGAAGCAGCGAAAGCGCTGGCGAAAGCGAGCACACAGCTGCGCCGGACCCTTGCACACACTGCGGTCCTGGGTTGGCACAGGCTGCTGCCTATCCTGCCTCCTGGCAGGAGCTGCAGGTCTCAGCTGCCCGAAGAGGGAACAGGCTCCCGCCCCGCCCCTCCCACCTGGAGCGGGTACAGGCACTCCGACCTCGCTCCTCCAAGCAGAGTCCCCGCCAGAAGACCGGCTCCGGTGGCCCAGTGCTGCCGGGGACGCCAAGGCCACTGAGCCCTGCTGCTCCCCGAGCCCAGGGGACAGTGGGACACAGCCTGCCCTGAAGGGGCCAGTGGGAGGCGCTCCACACGCTGGCCCGATGGTTTCCATTTGCGCCCCTGGACAGCAGGAAGACGCCCTCGCGGGGGCAGCCCCTCGATCTATAGCTGTAAATACAAGGCACAAATTGAAATACAACTCCAAGGGCCTCCATGTTCCCCAGGCTGCCAGGGGCAACTCCGATCCCTCCTTCCCGGTGCCCCGCTGGGTGGGGCAGGACTCACAGTGAGCACAGACTGCAAGGTGGTCTGGGCGCTGGCACTGTCTCAGGCGCGGCCACCCAGCAGCTGGTGCAGCTCGGGCAGCGTCCACCCCGGTCCCTCACCTCCCCTCCGGGCCCAGGGTCTGGAACAGGAACAGGTGCAGCCAGCACAGGGTGTGCAGGCCTCGCCCCACCTGGGCTGAGGCCACAGACAGGGCCGCTCCGGTAGCCCCAGGGGGGCCCTGCTGCACACACAGCTGGGGCCCAGGTGCTCGCGCTCAGGCCTGCCCCAGGAAGCTGTCTTATGTGACACACAGGAACACAGGTGGAGGAGGAGAAGGGCCCTGAGGAGCGTGAAGGAATGCAGTGCCGAGGTGGGGGCCCAGTGCCTGCCCTCAGCCCAGCATGGCCCTCAGCAGGGTGCACACACCAGGCCAGCAAGCTGGCAGCGGCTCCAGGCACCTCTGTCCTGCCCCGAAGTGTGTTGCCTGGGCCAGGTCGTTCAGCTCCCAGTGACAGACACCGAAAGCACACAGGGCGTGCTGCCTGTGACCCCCAGGCACAGAGGCAGCCCCGGTGTGGGCAGCAGAAGGCCCCGCCACCCTCCCTGGGAGCATGCAGTAGGCACTGGCTTCCAGCCCTGTGGTCCAGTCATAGGTAGAAAATAAAATCAGGGTCGGTGTGGCCTCCAGAGCCCCCCACATGCCAAACATGAGAGATGATAAATGTTCGCAGTGTGGCTTGGATGAAATTTCAATTTCATTATTTTCCAGCTCTTCGTGCATAATAAAAGGGAATAACATTATTAATAGGAAAATAGCCTCTGTATCTTGGGCTTTAACTATATTCTCACCACTGCCGAAGTCAGTGCATGCTCTTGTTACAAATATGGTAAGTGTCCTGTGCTTCCATTAAATACACAACACCTCCGCGTCATGTGGAGGCCTCTGGTTCACAACCCCCTTCCGACCCCGCAGAGAGGCAGGGCGGCCAGAGTGCTGGCGTGCGGTCCCCACGGTGGCCCTGCAGACTGGGCGTGTGTGGGACAGGGTGGCGGAGACAGAACTGGCCCATGGGGCAGGGGCTCGGCAGCCCCTGCGGTCCTGGCCCCAAACAACCGCGTGCACCCGCCCGCCACACAGCCCAAGAGTGGCCACAGCCCGAGGCACCTTGGCAAACGGGCAGGTTGTCCCAGGTGCCGTCACTGCGACACATCGAAGCTGTGCTGTGCAGGTCGGGGTAGCGGATCTGGAAGCCCTCGTGGCACGTGACCGCCAGCTTGTCTCCGTGTCTGTATGTCTTGTTATGAACCTCGGCATCTTCAATCTGAGGGAGGCGGCAATCTGGAATGTAAAAAGCACACGTTATTCTTCGAGTCTAACGTGGTGAGCGGCTTCACAAGAACCCTCCGACCCGGGCGCAGCCTCCGGGCAGCGTTCCTGCAGGGAAGGCCGAGCCCCGCACGGAGCCCAGAAGAGTCCTGCAGGCGCGGCCATGAGATCTGAGCACGCTCAGTGGCGTCCCGCCCCTCCCTGCTCCCGAGGCAAAGTGTGAATCAAGTTTTCCAGTGACACCATCGAGAGAGTATTCATGGCAAATAAAAACACATTTATCAAGGCATCTGTCTGTAGTCTTGGCTGTAAATAGAGCCCATGGCGTAGTTTGTTTGTCTGACAACCATTTTCCTGGTGGACGTATAACCTACTTGAGAATTCACTGGCCAGTGTACTCAGGACCGGCCAGGCTCCGGGAGACACGGGGTTGGAGGGGCGCCCAGGCCGAAGGTGTGCGCTCTCAGCGGGGTCCCGGAGGGCGACAGGCCACCGTGGCGCGGGGGCGGGGCATCTGCAGTGAGGAAGGTGTGGGCTCGGCGGAGAGCAAGGGCCGTGCGTAAGCAGAGGGTAGCATCGAGCCCTGGCAGGCTGCACCCAGCAGGGAGAAGCTCGCCCTCCGTGCCTGTCATCGATGCCCCCACAGGAGGGGTGGCGTGGAGGTCAGAAAAGGGAGGCCTGAAAACAGACTCTAACTTGCACGGACCTCATTTTTATGGAAAGAAAGAATCTAGGCACTTTGGCATCGGAAGTGAACTGTGGTCTTTGTCAGTGCTGGCGTTTACTATTCCTAACACAATTTTCTATAGCTTAGATTCATCCACTGATGGAGAATTTTAAAAGTCACTTCAAACATATTATTACCGAGAACTCTAAACAGTATTTATCAGTATCTGATCCTATCATATAGACCTGGGTATGGCAGGGTAGGGCTGCCACCCTCCTACTCTAAGAGGCTCAAGCAGGAGGATGAAAAGCTTGAGACCAGTCCAGGCACCTGGGGACTTAGCAAGACCTTGAGAGTTAAAAATAAGAAATAAAGCCAGGGGCCGGAGATTTAGCTCAGCGGTTCCGGTGCCTGACTCGCAAGTGCAAGGTTCTGAGTTCGATCCCAGTGACCACATACAATACTGGGCGTGGAGACTCACACCCACCAGCAATCAATACCACATACCACAGTGCCGGACGTGGTGGCTCATGCCTGTCATCCCAGCACTCAGGAGGCAGAGGCAGGAGGATTGCTGAGCTCGAGGCTTGCCTGGGCTACATAGTGAGCCCAGGGCCAGCCTGAACTACAAAGTGAGACCCTGTCTCAAA
>PVIC010030810.1:0-21696 GCA_004025085.1 Thryonomys swinderianus
TTTTTTTTTTTTTTTGAGACGGTCTCGCTTTGTAGTTCAGGCTGGTTCTGAGCTCACTATGTAGCACAGGCTGGCCTCGAACTCACAGCAATCCTCCTGCCTCTGCCTCCCAAGTGCTGGGATTACAGGTGTGAGCCACTATGCCCAGAATTGTGGTGTATGGTACTGATTGCTGATGGGTGTGAGTCACCACACCGAACATTGTGGTATGTGTTTACCAGGGATTGAACTCAGAACCTTGCGCTTGCCAGGCAGATGCTGGAACCACTGAGCTAAATCCCTGTGCAGCCCCCCACCTTTGTTTCTTTTAATGTTATAACAAAAAATTTTAAAATAAATTTTGTGAAGGTGTACATGAATTCCAAAGTGTATGATAGGTATTGTGAAGTAGGAAGAAAATGTTCAAATGGAAAAGGAAAATGGTGGGTAGGGGACAGTAAAGAGAGGAAAGAAAAAATTTGATGGTTAAGAAAAGGAAACAAAACTTACGTACATAGCAGGTAGGAGTTGTAGAGAAGGCAGGGGAATGGGAAAAATGGAAATCAAGATGTGTCATGTACAAGTACAAATTCTCAATGTTGAATGTGATTATAATGTATCTATAAAATGTACCAATAAATCAATAAAAAATAAAATGAATTTTGTTACATATATTAACTATATGATATACTTTACAATTCTTAATTCAAAAATAAGGAAAAAAGTTGGTCATGGGTTAGACATGCATACAAACTATTCAAAATTGGTGTCTGCAGAGAAACTGAGTCAATCCCTCAGGAAGAGGAAAGGAGAAAAGAAAGAATGAAGGAGCAAGGGGAGGAGGAAGTATTGACATCACTATCACCATTTTGCCTCTTGGGGCATAAAATACATAAGCAGAGACCACCCCTGGGGGGAGCTGGACACAGACTCAGCCTGTGACACATGTGGAAAGAGGATAGGCACGAGGGATTCAGAACACACAAGGGGCATGTGGAAATGCACCTGCTTGCCCAAGACTTCTGGACAGTTAAAACCCTCTCTTGTCTCAGAGCCAAGTATGCAGGGGGTATGTGTGGTGATAAATAAAAGTTGCCATGCACAAACCAAAAAGTGGAATATTTACCATTTGTTTCATTGGTAAGGTCACAGCCTATCTTGACACATTTCTGGCTCAGAATTCCCTGGAAAAGCTGCTGACCTACCAGGGCAAAGATGCAGAGGCAAAAAAGGGTGAGGACCATCACGTCAACAAGCTTCTTCACTGAGCGCAGTAAGGCCCCCACGATGACCTTCAGACCTGAGGAAGAGGACAGGGATGGGAGAAGCAGCCCCACCTGACCCAGTCCAGACATGGCCAGGGCAAGGAGGTCACAGACATTGCCAATCTTCAGGGTCAGTTTCCTTCTCTCTTGGTGATCTCTTCAGATTTCATGGCTTCACACATCATCTATAGGCTCAGCATACCTCTTTTCAGCTCAGACTGCCCTGGAAAAAATCTCAACTCATGTATCTAATTTCTTGCTTCCTATTTCCAGCCTGGAGGTCTGAGTCATCTGAAGCACATGTTCAAAGCCAGCCCCTAACCACACTCCCAGAGCTGCTCCTCTCACAGGTTTCCCTGTCTCTATCAGTGACAACTGCATCTGTCCAGGCACTCAGGCTGAAAACCTTGGCATCATCCGTGACTTCTCTTCTGCCCACACCAAAATAATCGGGCAATCATTATTTCTGCATTCAAATTTAGCAACCCTGACCATTGTCCACCAACTCTCTAACCATCACATGACCTAAAGCAGCACCAGCCTTTGTTTGAACTGTGGCCTCTCATTCTTCTTTGGGTACTGAAAACCAGCTATAGGATCAGATAAGGGTTTCATTGTGAAAAATGCCTCTGATAGGTGAGGGGAGCAGGAGTTCCTGAAGCAGGAGCAGGCTTCAGACTTCTGTGTAGCTCTGACACTTAGGAAAAGGGATGGGGAAGCATGCAGGCTGGATAGGAAGAACCTCAGAGTTCAGTGCAGCTTTGAGAGCCTCAGCCAGGTTCCCAGGGAGCCCCAAGCCAGGGTTCTCCACCAGAGGAGTCTCAGGTCCTCCAGGAACCGGTCAGTACTGGCACCCAGGCTATGCAGGGTCAGCAGGGTGTTGGTGTGAGCACAAACACAGAGGTCACTCTGGAGGGATTCACACGGAACACTCATGCCCTGTGCTCCCTCAGGCAGGAGACCAGAAACCACATGCCTCTCTCCTGGTTGTCCTGCTTTTGTGGCTTCCTCTTATTCTATCCTCCCATCTCTCCAGAGGGAAGTTTTGCCCCCCATGCCCACAGCCTCCCTTACTTCTGGGATCCCCATATCCACTGGCCTCCCTGCCCTCCACCCTCATCCACAACTTGCTGTCTCTGTCTTGCACCGTTTCCATCACTAGTACACTGTCTCCTTATATCTGCTCATGTGTCATCACCTTCAAATCCTTGCTTCCTTCTCACCTTCTCAGTGACCCCTTTCCTGCGACTCTAAAACTGCAACCTGCTTCCACTGTTCACTGTAACTTCCCATAGCCTTCATGTTGTCTGTTTCCTTTGGATTTTACATAGCACATAGCAGGCTCTAATATGCTGCACAATCTACACATGTGAATTTACTCCCCTAGTCATGTCTCTCTCCCTACCCTCCAACCTTACAGGAAATACTCCAGGAGGGCAGGGCTCTTTGCCTCCAATGATAGATCCTAAGCAGTTAGCACAGTGTCTGGCCATAACAGGTGCACAATAATTATTGGTCGAACCATCAAATAAATGTGTGCAGCAGGGGCTTTTGGTTTATATAATGACATTCAGAAAAACTCTAAGTAAAAAAGAACATTCTCAGGCTGGGGATTTAACTCAAGTGGTACCGCACCTACCTTGGAAGCACAAGGGCCCAAATTCAATCCTCAGTACCACACACACACACACACAAACACACACACACACACACACACACACACACACACACACACACACACAAAAGAACATTCTCTCCAACTGACAGCCAGTGTTAAAGGTTAGACTGGCTTACCGGAAACTACTGAAATTGCTTTCAGTGCTCTGATCACTCGGAAGGTACGCAGAGACAACAGTTTGATTTGGGAATTAGGATCTAAATCTGCAATCCTACAAGACAAAACACAGAGAAAGGTTTGACTCACTCAGTTCTGCAACTGCACTGGCCATTTTCACCAAAACCAGAGTAAATATAGCCTGTGGCCTGTGCCTACCAAGAGGAACTGTGTGGCCCCTCTTTCATCTCAGAACATGGTAACATCACATTCATTGCTATGGCCCAAGAACTGCACAGACTTATCTTTATACATGGACACAAGTGAGAATTCCTTGAAGCACTTATAATTACATCCATGAAAAATGGAAACCCACACAAACATTCATTCACTGGTTTCCAAGTCTCATGCCCCATCACACTTGCTAAGATCTACAACTAACATCAACCTATGAGATCTGCTTTAGAACCTGCCCTCTTATACTATTTCTCAAGGACCTGTTCTGTAAATGTTGAACTTCAAACAAAATGCGGAACTTAGTAGCACCTACATGTAAGAATTTTTGTTAATATTAAATAAGACAATATTGATTATATAAAATACTGAATACACTTCCTGACACACATACATTATAAGTTTATTATTGTGCTGGCAGTGAGCCATTCCTTTTTTTGGTTTTTATTCATCATTTAGAAGTCAAATCAGTGCCCCATCTTTCAACCCCCTCTTCATACTATACACAATTAGCACATAAAAGACACTGAATGTAAACACAAATGCCCAAACTATAAAGTACAGAGTATATTCTTGGTGAACTTAAAGTAGTTGAAGATTTTTTAAGCTCTTGTCTGCTCCTACAAGCTTCAAAGTCCTCATGCATGTACAGCCTCTCTCTTTGTACTTCCTATACCATATTGTATTGTTTTTGTTTTGTTTTGTTTTGTTTTTGTGTGGTACCAGGGATCAAAATCAGGATTTGCACTTGTGAGGCAGGTGCAGTGCCACTGAGCTAAATCCCCAGTCCCTCCCACACCATATTGTAATGATCACTGTTATTCTACCCCTCGGCACTACGAACTTTGGGAGATTGAGAGCTCTTGCTTCCTTTCTTCTTCTCTTTCGACCCCCATACATTGCAGAGAGCCTGTCCTATAAGCACCAGTGTGGGTGAGTGAATGACTGAAGAAATGAGAGTGAGTACTGCAGGCCCAGAGGGACTGATGGAAACAGAGGGGCTTCTTTCCCACCCCAGGTCTCTCCAGTAAAAGTCTTTAACATTCTTACGCTGTTCCAATGACAATAGAATCAAGCCAGTTCCATGGATCTCGAAGGAAAGAAAATTCATCCAGGATAAAGCCTCTTGCAAGTATTTTTATCAGAGCTTCCAAAATATAAATTGCAGTGAAGATACATCTAAAAACAAATCATTCAGAAGAAGAAGAAACATAACAGTTGGTGAGAAAAGGTACCACTTGTCTCATCTAGCCTTGATATTTTATTATATTTCAATGTTACATTTAACATTTTGGTCTTCAACAATCCAGAGTTCAGAAATGGAAGCTCCTTGAAAAATTCTAGTACTTTGAATCTCCAAGAAATAGGCCCCTGGATAAAGCTGTAAAGAAAAAAATCTGCAAATAAAGTTTTACAATGCCTATCTTTCTGGCCATATTCTTCAGAGTGGTTTCTGCCAACCCAGGGCCAGAAGAGTAAAAGTGGTAGCTTCCTGTCATCATTCCAGACCTGTCACTCTGACATACAGAGGGAATAATAGTGAGGGAATAATGAAGAGATCAAATGACCATGAAAAAACCTGGGTCTTTGTACATTCTACATTCATGGATTAGAAGATTCAATATTATTAAATTGTCATACCCCAAAGTAACCTACAGCTTCAGCACAATCTTTATCAAAAGTCTACCTGAGAGTGGTGGCTCATGCCTGTAATCCCAGCACTTGGGAGGCAGAGGCAGGAGGATTGCTGAGTTCAAGACTTGCCTGGACTACATAGTGAGCTCAAGGCCAGCATGAACTACAAAGCAAGACCCTGTCTCAATACAAACAAACAAACAAACAAACAAACAGAAAAACCCTCTAATAACATTTTTTGTAGAAATATAAAAATGTAATCTATAATTCATATGGAATTTCAAAGAACCTTGAATATTCAAAATAATCTTGAAAAATCAGAACCAAGTTGGAAATCTCACACTTTTGCAAATTTCCCTATAAAGTTAACACTGAATCTAATCACTGAGTTGGTCACCAGAATTGTGGAAAGAATTAAATTTATGAATTGATATGCTACAGTAATCAGAACAGTGTGATACTGACACAAATCCAGACATATGGAATAATAGAATAGGTAATTAATAAATAAACTGTAACATATTCTATTGTATTATTCTATATGTCTAGATTTCAATAAGTGTGCCAAGAATACTCAATGGAAAAAGGGAAGTCAACAAACAAAAAACCATGTTGAGAAACCCAAATATCCACATAAAAAAGAATAAAGTTAGATCCTTGTATTATATTGTATACAAAACTAATGTACATTAAAGACCTAAGTGTGAGATATAAAAAAATAAGACTCATAGAAGAAAATATTTGCAAATAATACATTTGGCCATGGTTTAATATCCAGAATACATAAGAATTCCTACAAATCAAAATTAAATAAATCAAATAACTCAATTAAAAATGGCCAAAGGACTTTAATAGACATTTCTTCAAGGTAATATACAAATATCCAGTAGTCACACAAAAAGATGCTTAACATCATTAATCATCACAGAAATGCAATTTAAACAGCAAGATATTGCCTCACACCCATTAGGATGACTACTATCTTAAAAAAAAAAAGCAACAACAGAAAATAACAAGGGCTGGTATGGATGTGGGGAAGTTAGATCCTTTGTGTACTGTTGATGGGTTGGTGAAATCATTCAGCTTCCATGGAAAACAGTATGATGATTCCCTTAAAGGTTAAAAACTGACCTGTCATGCACTGACCTCTCAGCAATCGTACTACTGGGAAGTTAACTGTGATGCACAAACATTTTCAAAATGTTTAATTTTTTTAGTCTGACAACACTTTCTTACTCCTTATTCCCACCCAACATTGATGAGTGTCCAGCCTTGAAGATGAAAGGTTGCAGAAGATAAATTTTAGAGTTGCCAGAAAAGCTGGAAATGTAGGGAAAAAATCCTGGAAGCAACCATACCAGATCACTTACAAAGGAAAACCAATCAAAATTACAGCCCACTTCTCAACACAAATCTTAAAGACAAGGAGACCTTGGATTAAAGTGTTCTAAGCTCTCAAAGAAAACATTTGAGTAAGTAGGCCTGGCAGTTTTACTAGGACATTCTCAAAAACCGAGGACTCCAACCTCCACACAGTGGTGGACCCAGAGTTCTTGCAGGTAGTGAAGAGGCCCATCAACTGTACCCTGGTTTGCGGTGCAGTAGTAGGGCCAAAAGTTTGGCTGGGACATTCACAGAGGTCCAGTGACCTCACCTCAATCTCCTCACAGTGATGAGCCAAGATTTCTTGCAGGACTATCATGTAAGGAGGAATCCTGGCAACCACGCCCAGTTTGTCACACAGTGAGTGGGCCCAGTAATTTGGTAAAGACATTCACAGGAGCTGGGTGATTCTACCCCAATCTCCGCACAGCAGTAGGCCTAGTAGCTCTCACAGGGCCATCACAGGGAGGCTGCCCTAGCTACTGAGGGATCTGGATCTGTGCAGCACATTTAGGGGGCCATTTAGGCTGAGCTTCAGAAAATACAGCAACAGTAAACAGCAAAAAGAAGCTGTTGTCAAGGCTCCTCCATGGAAATTGAAGCCCACTGGAAGTGTGAAAAAAAGTCTCTGCATTAAAGACCCACAGGACTACAGTGGCTGATGATGTGAGTTTCCTGGTTTTCCAGAGCTGAGATTGCCTGAGGACCATTACAGACTCAAGGCCTAAGGGCCAATTATACCAAGAGGATGACCCAGGGAATAGCCATTTCTTAAGAGTTCTAAATATTAGCAAGAAAGGTATTTGCAATAAGTAGTTTACAAGCATCAACCCAGACATTAAACCAAAAATATCAACAACAACAAAATGAAAATGAGAAAACACCTAAGTAAGACCTCAACCCAGAATTCCAGATCATAAAAGTTCTGAAATTTAGGGATTAACAAGATGGACCAACCTGAAACTCAACCACCTCAACTCCCTGAACTGGCAGCAAAAGAGAGTTTGGAAAAAATGAAATCAGAAAACACATACATGAGACTTACAGGACTCCAACTAGCTATAATTAAAAAAAAAATCCAAGGCAGAGGCAGGAGGATTACTGAGTTTGAGACTTGCCTGGGCTACATAGTGAGCTCAGGGTCTGCCTGAACTACAAAGTAAGACCCTGTCTCAAAGAAAAAAAAATCCATACCCAACAAACGAACAAAATACTGGAAATACTTAGAGAAAAGAAACAAATTACATACCAAGGAAAACCCATCAGAATTACAGTAGACTTTTCAACACAAGCCCTCCAGTCAAGGAAAGCCTAGACTAAAGTATGTCAAGTCCTAAAAGTAAACAACTTGTATACTACAAAACTATCTTTCAAAATTGATGGGGAAATAAGAACACTTACATAATAAAGAACACCTGAGAAACATCATGAATATCAAACTAACATTCCCAAAAATTCTAAACAGGGGCTGGAGATTTAGCTCAGTGGTTCCTGTGCTTGACTCGCAAGCGCAAGGTCCTCAGTAACCACATACAATGCTGGGTATGATGATCACACCCACCAGCAACCAATACCACATACCACAGTGCCGAGTGCAGTGGCTCACGCCTGTAATCCCAGCACTCAGGAGGCAGAGGCAGGAGGATTGCTGAGCTCGAGGCTTGGCTGGGCTACATAGTGAGCTGAGGGCCAGCCTGAACTACAAAGCAAGACCCTGTCTCAAAAAAAAATTCTAAACAGTACCCTAGAGAAAGACAATGAAGGTCAGTCACAACTCCATGAGGCTAACAGAGTGAAGCCATTAGGAAAGGCAAGAAATTAAATCAAATGCGAAAAAATTTTTAAATAATAATAATAATAATACTAAGAGGGGCCGGAGGGTTAGCTCAGTGGTTCTGGCGCCTGCCTCGCAAAGCGCAAGGTCCTGAGTTCGATCCCCGGTTACCACATATAATGCTGGGCGTGGAGACACGCCCACCAACAATCAACACCGCATACCACAATGCCGGGCGTGGTGGCTCACGCCTGTAATCCCAGCACTCGGGAGGCAGAGACAGGAGGATTGCTGAGTTCGCGGTAGCTTGCCTGGGCACCATAGTGAGCTCAGGGCCAGCCTGAACGACAAAGCGAGACCCTGTCTCAAAAAGCAAAAAAAAAAAAATAATAATAATACTAAGAGACCCAACTAAAAAATAATATCATGACAAGGATAAATCAACACATATCAGTTATAACAAGCAGTGTTAATGACCTTGATTCACCAATTTAAAAAATACAATGGCAGAATGGATTAAAGAGCAAGATCCAACAATATGCTATACTCAAGAAACACACTTAATTCAAAAAGAAAATCATAGACTAAAAATAAAAGAATAGAAAACAATTCTCCATGTGACAGGAAACCACAGAAAAGCAGAAGTGACTATCTTATTTGTACACCAAGTAGATTTTAAACTAAAACTAATTAAGAGATACAAAGAAGGTCACTACATTCCAGTAAAGGGAATAATCAAAGAGGAGTACAAGACATTCATAAATACATATGCACTGAACGCTAGCACACCCAGCTATATAAAACAAATATTAATGGACATGAAAAGTCAAGTAAACATTAATACAATAGCATCAGGGGGTCTCATTACCCCACTGTCACAAATAGATCAACTAGACAAAAAGTCACCATACTAAAGCTGAACCAATCTTTTGAACAAATAGACTTAATAGACATCTACAAAGTTTTCCACTCCACAAAATCAGAATACACATTCTCCTCAGCTGCACTGGGTCATTCTCCAAAATAGCTAGTTCACAGAACATATTTAAGTAAGTGGAAAGTTATTGAAGTTATCCCTTGCATACTGTCAAGCCATAGTGCCTTAAAATTGGAAATAAGGAAAAAAATTCCTGGAACCTGTGGTGGGGGAATGTAATGAGGGGAAAGAATAAATATGATTCAGAAAGAAAAAGAAATAGCATGTATGTAAGAGGCAGGGGAGGGTGTGGGTGGGTAGGGATATGGGGAAAAATGAGAATTAACTTCTGTCATGCACTGGTACAAATTCCCCAATGTTGAGTGTGATTGTGAACTGTATATAAAATGTACCAATAAAGAATTCAACAAAAAAATCGTAGAACTTCACAGACACATGGAAAATGAATAATACTCTCCTGAACAACCAGTGGGTCACAGAGAAAATTAGACAGTTTCTAAATTAGATGATAATGCCAGTACAATATGCAGGAATCTATGGGCACAATTAAAGCACTTTTATGAGGAAAACTCTTAGCAGTGAATGACCATACTAGGAAAAAAGAGTGAGTTCAAACAAACAACCTTATGCTCAACCTCAAGCTCCCAGAAAAAGAAAAGCAAGACAAACCCAAAGTTTATACAGGGCAGCAAATTATAAGGATTAGACCAGAAATTAATGCAATGGAGATTAAGAGAACAATGCAAAAAAAATCAAAGAATCAAAGGGTTGGTTCTTTGAAAGAATAAACAAAATTTACAAACCCTTAGCCAAACTTAGCAAAAAAGGAAAGAGATAAAATTCACACAGTTAAAGAATAAACTGGATTTCCAGCAGAAATCCAGAAGATAGTCAGTTACCTACTTTGAAACCTGTCCTCCAATAAGATGAAAACACAGAAGAAATGGACAGAGTCCTACACAGGCAGAAAAAACATTAGACAAAATCCAACACCGATTCACGAATAAAACCCTCCAGAAGACTGGAATAGAAGGTGTTTATCTCAACCTGATAAAATCTATTTATTTGAAAAACCAACAGACAGGATCATACTAAACGATCAGAAACTGAAATCTTTCATGCTAGAATCAAGACCAAGACAAGGATGTCCACTATCACCACTCCTATTCACTGTAGTTCTAGAAACGTGAGCTACAGCAATGAGGCAAGGAAAAAAAAAGTAACAGATAAGAAAGGAAAAAGTTAAGCTGTCACTATTTGCTGATGACATGATATTCTATACAGAAGATCCCAAAAGCTCAGCCAAAACACTGCATGACTTAATTGCCAGATTCAGCACAGCAGCTGGGTACAAGGTCAACACTCAAAATTCAATAGCCTTTGTATACAATTTTTAAATAACAGACTCACTGAAAGAGAAATAGGGGAAACAATTCATTTAACAATAACATTTCCCAAAAAATGAAGTATCTATGAATCAATCTAACAAAGGAGGTAATAGATCTCTACTCTAAAACTACAGCCCTGTGAAAAAGGAAATTAAAGAGGATATCAGAAAATAAAGGCATCCCTTATTTCTGGACAGAATCAATATTGTCAAAATGGCCATACTTCCAAAATGTCTAATATAGATTTAATGTGATCCCAGTTGAAATCCTAGCAGCATATTTCTACCTCTAACTAGAGAAAATAATCCAAAAATTCACCTGGAATCAGAAGAGACCTAGAATAGGAAAAGCAATTCTTGGTAACAAAGACATGGCAGGAAGTATCATAATTCCCAACTTGAAACTATACTACAAAGCCATTGTGATAAACTTGAATACATCATTTTATGAGATATCATTAACATTTTATATGATAATTATTTCCTGTGGTATTTATGTTATTTTTTCTTTTAAATGGGGAAAGAATTCAACATACAGCTAAGTCATAAAGAATTCCAAATAGGCAGGATCAGAAAGAGATTTCCTCACAACACATCATGGTCAGAATCCCAGAAATCCAACACAAGGAGAGGATTTTATAAAAGCCAACAATGGCCAACATCTTATTCATTGGGGAGAAGCTGCAAACTTTCCTAAAAAATCAGAAAAAAGACAACAATGTCCACTATCACTTTTTTTAATGTAATACTCAAAATCATTAGGTATAGCAATCAGGAAAAGAAAGAAATAAAAATATGTACAGGAAATGAAGAGATAAGTGTTTACTTGCAAATAGCATGATTCTTTATGCTGAAGTCCAAAAACTCCACCAAAAGACTTCTAGAATTGATAACCACATTCAACACTACAGCAGGTTACAAAATCAACATCCAAAAATCAATAGGGTTCCTGTACACCGATAATGACCATACTGAGAAAGAAATTAGGAAAAGAATACCATTCATAGTAGTAAAAAAAAAATAAATACTTAGGAATTAGCCAAATCAAGGAAGTGAAAGACCTCTACCATGAAAACTACAGAACTCTGGAGCCACAATAATAAATTAGAAATTTCATAGTAATGGCACAAAAACAGATATGTGGATCAAAAGAACAGAATTAGGCTGCAGAAACAACTCCAGGCACACTCTGACATTAGATCTTTGACCACAGATCCAAAAACACACTGGAGAAGGATGGACTCTTCAACAAATGGTGTTGGGAAAACTGGTTATCCATACACAAAACTGAATCTACACCCAAGTCTTTCAACATCCACTAAAATAAAATCAACATAGATTAAAGATATAGGTATTAAGGCAGGAATTTTTAATCTGCTGTATGATAAAATAGGCAAAGATGTACACAAAGGCAAGAACCCTCTGAACAAAACCCTAACTGCATAAAAAATAACATCAAAAATCAACAAATAGTATTATATCAAATTTAAAAGCTTCCAAAAAACAAAACAGCCAGTGGAGTGAAGAGACAACCTACAGAAAGTGAAAAACATTTTGTCATACACTCCTTGGACAAAAGACTAATATCTAGAATATATAAAGAACTCAAAAAAAATTAGACAGCCCCCAGAATAAATAACCCAATGAAAAAATAGGCAACTGAAATGAACAGACACTTCTCAGAGGATGAAATACAAATGGCAAATAAAGACAAAAAATATTCAGTAACTGGCCATTAGAGAAATGCAAATTAAAACAACACCAAGATTCCATCTTACTCTAGAGAGAATAGCTATTATCAAGAAATCAAACAATTAAAAAATACCAGTGATGCCATCAAGTAAAAAGGATGGTAACATTGGTAGTGAGAATATAAACTAGTACAACCAATGAAGATTCCTCAAAAACCTAAAATTGGAAATTCCATTCAACCTAGCTATACCCCTTCTAAGTACCTTCCCGAGAGTTAAAGACATCATATTTCAATAATACATGCACACTTACATTTATAGCAGCATAACTCACAACAGTCAAATCTGAGAAGGGGCCCATATATCCAACAATACATGAATGGATACAGAAAATATGATATATATACACACAATAGATTATATAAAGAAAAATAAATTGGGAGTCATCTGTAGGAAAACAAATGCTCCTTGCGACCATAATTCTTAGTAACATAAGTCAGACACAAAAGTTTAACTATTGCATGATTTCTCTTACATGAGAAATTCAAAGTAAAATTTAAAAAGCAGAATACCAAAGAGAAGATCTGCAAATGAGCTCTAGAAATTATGACAGCTTTTATAGAGTGGGAAATTTCCATAGGAAACTTGGTGTGGGAATGTGATGAGGGGAAGGAATAAATATGATACAGAAAGAAAATAAAAAAGCATGTATAAAGGGGGTGAGGAGGTGTGGGTGGGTAGGGATATGGGTAAAAAGGAGAATTAACTTGTGTCATATACTGGTACAAATTCCCCAATGTTATATGTGATTTTGAGATGTATATAAATTGTACCAATAAAGAATTCAATTAAAAAAATAAAAAGCAGAATAAAAGATAAGTGAGAGAAAACAGGGAGATAGATCTTTTGCAAATGGGTGGGTCTAGAGATGAAAGATCCAGAGAGAGACAGAGGAAGTAAAAAGGATTAAGATATGATATTCCATGTAACAATTCCCCCACAATGAACGTAGTCATTATGTATCATAGGCATGTAC
The DNA here is from genome assembly GCA_004025085.1 of Thryonomys swinderianus. Taxonomy (NCBI): domain Eukaryota; kingdom Metazoa; phylum Chordata; class Mammalia; order Rodentia; family Thryonomyidae; genus Thryonomys; species Thryonomys swinderianus. The sequence continues at coordinate 13,096 of PVIC010030810.1, forward strand.
TGATAATAAATAAAATAAAATTATGGTATGATTATGTTGTTAAAGGTCCCCAAAGATATGAGTTTTTCTGACATTATGTATGTATGTTCAAAATAAAAATATTTTAGGAAAAAAGTATTTGTAAAAATAAAATTAACTGTCAGCATTTATGTCAGGGAATTGAGATTTTCTCTCTCTGTCTCTCTCTCTCTGCCTCTCTCTCTGTCTCTTCTATCTCCCCACTTCTCTCTTCCTCTCCTCAAATGTAAACATAATTCTTACTCTTTCAGACATATTTGTTTAAGATCTCAGGAAGGTGAAAGAAGGGGAGATACTTACTCAGCAATGTCAGTTCTTGGCTTTTTGCTTTCCTTAATACCAGCCATAGCCATGAACAAACAGTTGATCACAACAGTGCAGATGATGAACATGCTGAACAATGTGACCAGAACGTTAAGGCAGACACTCTTCAGGACAGCACATGACAGTGGCTAGTGTGATGCAGGCTGTAACTGTTGGGGGCCTCTGGGATGTCTTCTCTAGAGAACCTATATTCTCTGACTGAGAGGGGACTGAGAATCACTCATGCCTGTCCCTTCCTCTGGAGAAAGGCTTCGGCTGAATGGCAGTCTCCTTACCTGGAGAGCTGTGCATCCCTTTTTACACATCTGGCTGACACAGATGACAAAAATCTGACCCTGTGCTTCAAATTTGGACAAATTTGTGCAATTCTGGTTCATCCAAGTTCCAGAACTCCTCACAGGTTGTGCTTAGGTAGACTTTGTAAGACCACAGCCTCATTTAGCTTCCCTTTGTCTTCCCGAGAACATTCCTCTACTAGTCATTTAAATAAAAGTCTCACTTCCAGTCCTGTTTCTGGGGAACCCAACCTAGCTACTTATTCATTTCCATGCTCTTAATATTTTATTGGATCTACCAATCCATGTCTTTTTCACTTCCTGTCTAAAATCACCTAGGGTTTTCTGGAACACCCTTCACACATTAGAAATGTACAGTAATCCCTGTCTTTATCTTTAAAAGGGAGTCCATAAACTGCATAAAGTCATACACCTTTGTGAAAAGGGCTGGCGCTGTGCTAGAATAGAGTAGGGATGTCACAAAACAGAGCTTGCATGCCCTTTCCCAAAGAGGTAGTAGTTCTGTATGACTGACTTTTTGCCAAGTAAGAATGCAGGCCTGACCACTAAAAGACAACCAACAACATGGGAAAAAAATCTTTACTAGCTGTTTATCAGACAAAGGGCTATTATCTACAATATATAAAGAACTTAAACAGATCAGCCTCCCCAAGTTTAAAGACCCAATTCAAAAACAGGCATCTGAGGGCCGGAGATTTAGCTCAGTGGTTCTGGTGCCTGCCTTGCAAGCGCAAGGCCCTGAGTTCGATCCCTGGTAACCACATACAATGCTGGGCATGGTGACTCATGCCCACCAGCAATCAATACCACATACTACAGTGCTGGACGTGGTGGCTCACGCCTATAATCCCAGCACTCGGGAGGCAGAGACAGGAGGATTGCTGAGTTTGAGGCTTGCCTGGGCTACATAGTAAGCTCAGGGCCAGCCTGAACTACAAAGCGAGAACCTGTCTCAAAAAAAGAAAAAAAAAAGGGCATCTGAAATGAACAGATACTTCTCAGAGGCAGAAGTCTAAGAAGCATATGAAGAAATGTTCAACATCACTGGTCATTCAAAAGATGCAAATGAAAACAACACTAAGATTTCATCTCACTCCACAAAGAATGGCTGCTATTACAAAATCAACCAACAATAAATGCTGGCGAGGCTGTGGGCAGAAAGGAACCCTTCTCCACTGTTGGTTGGGATTGCAGACTTGTGCAACCATTGTGGAGATCAGTGTGGAGATTCCTCAGAAAACTAGGACTAGAGGGTCCCATTTGACCCTGCTATCCCCCTGCTGATATACCCAAAGGAATTTTTTTAAATTCCACTGGAAAGACATATGTACACCCTTGTTCATAGCAGCTCAGTTCATGATAGCTCAATCTTGGAAACAACCCAAATGCCCATCAACTGGAGACTGGAAAAAGATGTGGTTTTTTTTTAAAATAAAATGGAGTATTACTCTGCCATAAAGAATGACAAGACTGATTCATTTATGTGCAAATGGATACACCTGGAGGACACACTAATAAGTGAATAAATAGATCACAGATATGCAAATACCAGATCTTCTCTTTGATATGAGCACCTGTAGATGTAAATGAGCTCTAGAAAGTATGACAGTTTTGTAGAATGGAAAATTTCCAAAGGAAATTTGGTGTGGGAACGTAACGAGGGGAAGGAATAAATATGATTCTGAAAGAAAATAAATGAGCATGTATATAGGGGGTGGGGAGGTGTGGGTGGGTAGGGATGTAGGGAAAAATGAAAATTAACTTGTGTCATGTACTGGTACAATTCCCCAATGTTATGTGTGATTGTCAGATGTATATAAAATGTACCAATAAAGAATTGAATTTAAAAAAAAAGAATGCAGACCTGAGCTTGGCAGAAACTTTCAAGAGAAGCTAGAAATTTGAACTAGTCATGTTAGAAAATGTCTCCAAAGGGTTTTAAACACTTGAGTCAACACAATACATTTATCCACTCAAAAGACATGTATCTTTCCAGTTTGTGGCCTCTGTCTAGTATCCACTTAGATAGGCCTTCCTCCAAGAAACCAGACTCAATGTCTCCAAGGCAAGCAGGTCCTCCTGCTGCCTGCTCCACACAGTTCTGCCTATATGTCATCTTCTGAAGCTAGGATCCTAGGACAGGGACCACATTATATTCATACCCAGCACTCAGCACAGTGTTTGCCATACAGAGGCAGCACTCAGCCAGTATTTGTCAAAACAACAAGAATTTTATTCCATCCAGTAAACATGTAAATCCCTGGAGCTTGTGTACTTTTCAAATGACCCGGACTCCATGAAAGGATATGAATGGACCAAAATTCTAATGGCTAAACTTCTGACTGGATTGAAAGGTCCAAAAATGAACAAGGCACGCTTGGCACTGAAGCGGTAGATTGTTCTCTTCCTGTTCAACACCATAAATGTCTGTAGAAACATGAACATAACAGGAATTAAGAGCAATGACAAAATTATATTATCATGAATTTATTTAGAGAACCATAGGTTCAGTGCTGGCTTGGCTTATGATGAGAACTGCAGCTTCTGGTTTCAGAATTGTCTTCTGAAGCCTAATGTACCCTGTGATTCTGGACCTCCAGCACCATCACCATGACCTGTGTCTCAAGATAAGTGTTAGAATGTGAGGTATCTCTTCATTAGTATGCTCTGGAGGAACCAGAGGAGGAGAACTTGGGCCCTGAAAATACAGAAAGTAGGGTATGGAGTAGTAACTGAGACAAATAAAGCCCTTAATATTGAATGAATTTCATGGTATATATTTGTGAGGACTAAAAGAGAACTTAAAAAGATGTAAATTGGGTTTGGATATTCACACCAGTAGATTATTTTAAACTACTATTATTAATGATTTTAAAAAAAACTTTATAGGGTGCCGGAGGGTTAGCTCAGTGGTTCCGGCGCCTGCCTCACAAGCGCAAGGTCCTGAGTTCAATCCCCGGTAACCACATATAATGCTGGGTGTGGAGACACGCCCACCAACAATCAACACTGCATACCACAATGCCGGACGTGGTGGCTCACGCCTGTTATCCCAGCACTCGGGAGGCAGAGACAGGAGGATTGCCAAGTTTGCGGCAGCTTGCCTGGGCACCATAGTGAGCTCAGGGCTAGCCTGAACTACAAAGCGAGACCCTGTCTCAAAAGCAAAAAAAAAAAAAACTTTATAGGGAATCTTCAGGTATGAAGGGACTTGGAGAATCCAGACAGTGATGCTGCAGGCTTCAGCAGTTCTGCATAAGGTAACCAATATATCCTGACCTTTAAGATTATCCAGGAAATAAATGACCAAAGGGCTCTGACTTGCTCTGCCATTTTTCTCATCCCTGATACAAACAGGAGCAAATATGCTTTTACAGTGTTTAACTAGTGGAAGAGGTGAGTGGTGCCCTTACAGAGAGCATTTGGAAATGTGTGGTGCTTCTCATGGTCCTTCACAATCCTGAGTGTTCTAAGTGCCCTGCGTGGGCAGGTCCAGGGATACCTAATATAAGAGCTCCCAAATTGTGCATTGTCCTACCTAAAGTTCCCAGCTGGGCCCTACTGAAGAATAAATACCAAGCCTGTGCTCATCTGCCCACACGGGTTCCAGAGCTCTGAGAATGAAGCAACTCCTGCATGACACCCTATCACTCGTGGCCTCTGACATCACCCCCTAGACTTCTTTTTTCCATCTAGCTGTAATCTGGCTATCCTCTTATCCATTCCCAAAACTGTGAGTTACGAAAGTTTTCACAAGGTAAAGGTCATCCCTGTTTTCCCTTATTAGTGCTCCTTTCACATTTAAGATCTTACTCTTGCTTGAGTATATAGCCCATCATGTTCCCAAAGAGCAAGAGCAGATCTTGGCAAGCTGCCCAGAAGTATCCAAGCGAGGGCTGTCTTGACTCAGGAACCAGAACTGCAGCCACCATCAACTTTTCTTCAGTGAATTGCTGGAATACACTGGTCTGAGAGCATCTGGCTACAGGGAAAAGTGTGGATAGGATCATTTTCCTTGGCCTCCATAGGAAAATTAAATGGGCCACAGGGTCATTTTAATGTTGTGGTTCCAAGAACCCAAAACCTGCTTGGGGACTCTGTGTAACCCTCTCTTTGAGATTGTTCACTCTAGAAAATAGGTAAAATGGCATAGCTCTGCTTCTGTACCTATTGATTTTGATATTTTATTAATACAACTTCTTACTGCTTTAAATGTTTTAACTAATAATGTATTTATTCTTGCTAGGGCTTTCATGATTAGAATGATAGGCACCAGCTCATCCTGCATGTTTGTTGACCACTCTTCACCCTTTCTTCTGTTGCTCTTCAAAAGGGGATCTTCTAAAGGGAAAACCTGGCCCAGGACTGCCCAAGTTTGAGCCCCAGGCATCCTGCTCATTGATGTGGTCTAAGCACTTTCCCGTGTAGGCTGTGGTTTCTTCTGCAAAGTGGGGTGACAATGATGACCACACAACTCTTGAGGGTGCCAGGCATAGAGGATCTTAAGTGTCAGAGCTCAAAACAAATTTATATCTTTTGATTGAAACGGAGGACCCAGGCTGAGTAGATGTCATACAAGTTACCCAAGCTGGAACAGTCTATCCTTCCACGACTGTCTGAAGCATGCCAGGTATGGCCTGGACCATGGGTCCCCTAGCACCACTAGCACCAAGGTACAAGGAAGCTGCTCCCAGTCAATTCAGCACCAACAACTGTACCAACAAAAAGCCTCTGGAGTTCTGGAACATAAGGGGAAGAAGAAATGCTAAAATACTTTTTTCTCCCTTGTCTCTCTTCCTCTTGTCTCTCTTTCCCTTGCTTATTCCTTCCTCTCTACACTCTGTCTCCACTGTGTTTGGATTTAAGGACATAAAAACCAAGCACCATTTCTCTGAGGAGTCAGTCTTTCATGGGTGCCAGCAAAAGATGCTCTCAGCATCTCATATTTTCTGGGACTCTTGCCCAGAAGGAGGCTCTTCGCCTCCTACCCTCCCACCTCATTCTGATGAAGTTGCCTTTCCATCCCAGCTGATTCACACAGTGAGGTGATGAGGAGACTTGCAGAGTCTTTTAAATGAGAAGAGTGCAGAAAACTGGTCTCATGGCCCCAAGCTGTCCAGGAGCCAACAGAGGAGCCCAGAACACATATTATTTCATTTTGGACCCCTTTAAGGAATTTTTACTAGAATTTCCTGCAAGAGTTGTATTTAGATAGAGCAGCAGAGCTTACATATTTTAAGTGGGATTTACATGTAATCTGCAAGTGTCATTGGTTAACATTTCCTTAGATTTCATCTCTAAAGTTCCTATTATACATCAAATGTTCACTGATCTCATTTAATAGCCTAGAATGCCTACTGTCCAAAGATTTTTGAGGTAAAATGTTATTGCTGATATGGGCATTCCTCAACAGTGATGTTCATCCTAGAATGATGACTAATAAAGACTTCCATTTCATGTCTACATGGTAGAGTAGGAAAATGAGACACCATTCCCATTTTTCATATTAGAAAAGTGAAGATTTGTAATGGCTCAGCCAGTCCTAAAGCCAATCACTTGATATGGCCTACATCTCACAGCTCTGCCAACGCAACCCTCTTTTCTGACACCACTGTCTTTTCTCTGTTCTTCTTTGTGTGTGTGGGGGGGGGTTATTCTCTCTTTTACAGGCATGTACAGGGTGGTATGGCCCTAGCCAGACAGTCCTCTTTCTGAGACAGTCTCATTTTGTAGCCCAGGCTGGTCTTGAATTGATAGGTGTGCCGCTACACCGACATCTCTGTCTTTCTTTTAACCTTTCTGTTGCCCCTTCTTCTCTTCTCCCTCAGTATATGCATGAGAAAGTGAGCAAATGTGGATTGGAAGGGGTTCTCAAGACTCTGAAAGCAATAACACAGGATACTAGCAAAAGACAGCCATAGTCTGCCCTCTGTAAACCCAAAGGCTGGTGTTTGGAGAACCTGTAAGATGAGTTATAACTGAATTGTTGGAAAACTCCACATCCCCACAAAATTACCATATGATTTCTGTAGAATGGGTCCAGGTCTTCCAGGGGCTTCGCTACCAGCTCATGGGGAATATTGCCATACAGCTTAGGCAACTTCCTGGAGGCCTTCAGGTCAAGCTGAGGTCGAGGCGGGGGTTCGGACACTGCCTGGTCTTTGGATTTCTTTTTCTCCTTTTGGATGGCAATTCGTTTCTTTATTGCAGCCAGGGAGTCCGATGTGAAGGGGCGGAAATTCCGCTCATCGGGGAAGATCACTGGGTAGCACCTGTCATCCATCTTCAGCCTTAAGACAGACAGAAACAAGCCATAGATCCTTGGACTGCTTTAAAGAGGTAAAAGTGATGCATCCCTGCCTCGATGTGACTCTCAACCGATGCTACCATGAGAATCTATAAGGGTTGAAGTTGAGATGAGTGGGCTTGTGTGTCCATCAGAATGATCACCGCTGTGGGCCTGGCAGAAATTCTGGACACAGGCAAGACCAAAGAAATGCCATTCCCAGAGGACCTGGGAATAGTTAAGAAGTTGAATTCAGGCCGGGGATTTAGCTCAGTGGTTCTGGTATCTACCTCATAAGCACAAGATCACAAGTTTGACCCCTGGTACCATATACCACAACGCCGGGTATGGTGGCTCAGACCCATAATCCCAGCAATCAGTACCACACACCACATGCCAGGCCATGGTAGCACACACCTGTAATTCCAGCACTTGGGAGGCAGAGGCAGTAGGACTCTTGTAAGTTTGAGGTTCGCCTAGGCTATATAGTGAGCTCAGGGCCAGCCTGAACTATAAAGCGAGACCCTGTTTCAAAGCAAACAAAACAAAAGACGCTGAATTCAGAAATAAGTGAGCAGAAAAAGCTGTGTCTGTAAGACTGAGAGCCAAGCATACAGCAAGACAATAAGGTTAAACAGTGGGCCTAACCAGACAGACAGGCAGTCAGAATGGTGCAAACAGGAGGGGAAAGAACAGGTGGGCCACAGGCATGGGTTGCAAAAGCAAACTATATATGTATGTATCTTTCACATAGATCAATAAGGTTCTTGAAATATAACAGAATGAAACCAAAAAAACCATGAACAAAGACATGAACATTGATGCTAAGCCCTAATCCTATACCATCTCTCCTATTTTTGGAAGCCACAACCTCACAAAGTGAGACTGCAGCAAAGCAGAAATAATTTCTCAAAGTTAATAGAGTCCCTCTGTCATAGGACAACAGGGACTTTCTCAATACCTCCAGGGATAAAGTAGTCTCTGAGAAAAGCCAGTAGTATTCGTGTCGAATGACCTTATTCCTCATGGCAGGCATCTATTCTTTTTATTTTTTAAGACAGAGTCTCACTATATAGTCCAGATTGCCTCTGAACTCACTATGTAGTGCAGGCTGGCTCAAACTCATAAAGACCCTCCTGCTTCTATTTCCCAAATGCTGAGATTACAGATGTGCACTACCACACCAGGATCCTCTTCCTTTCTTATTTACTAAATGGACAGGCTGTCACATCACTCCAGGGAATTAGTGATGAATGCAACACAGCATTGGTTTCTTGCCTGGTCTAAGTATGGTGTTGTACACTGATAGTGAAAAAGACCACAGTCCCTGTTTTCCTAGTTCTGGAATTATGCTCTCCTCTTGTAGTAGAGGAGACAGATAGACACAGAAAATTATACAAGAGTGGGCCAAAATTGTATCTATACATAAAATAGTTGTACAGTCAGTTTTAAGGAATCAAGAATGGCATCCTTGGGCCGGAGGGTTAGCTCAGCGGTTCCGGCGTCTGCCTCGCAAGCTCAAGGTTCTGAGTTCGATACCTGGTGACCACATACAATGTTGGGCGTGGAGACTCACACCCACCAGCCATCAATACCACATACCACAGTGCCGGGCATGGTGGCTCACGCCTGTAATCCCAGCACTCGGGAGGCAGAGACAGGAGGATTGCTGAGTTG
>PVIC010030811.1:0-21757 GCA_004025085.1 Thryonomys swinderianus
GGGAGGCAGAGACAGGAGGATTGCTGAGTTCGCGGCGGCTTGCCTGGGCACCATAGTGAGCTCAGGGCCAGCCTGAACTACAACGCGAGACCCTGTCTCAAAAAGCAAAAAAAATGAAAAAAGAACTGAGGGTATAGCTCAGTGTGATTGCCAAAGCCCGGGATTAAATTCCCAGTACTGGAAAAAGATGTTCAGCCAGGAATGGTTAATTCTTGGGGGAGTAGAAGAGGGTCTTTATTAATTAGGGAAGAGAGTAAGGAATTCAGATTAAAAAGTCAGTCCTCAAGCCTTGCATGTTTGGTTTTTGGGTACACCCCACCCCATGCTTTACCTGGAGTTGATCCCCAAGGATATCCAGGACTGGAAGGGTATAAAGGAGCACCTCTTTCCCTCACTTCAAGGACAGGCGTGTTGGGGCGCCTTCAGTGTATGGACATCTTAACAGGACGTAGTGTTGTCTCGGCACTCGGGAGAGTTGGGCAGGGTAAGCGCCATGAGATTGAGGCCCACCTGCACTACACAGTGAGACTGTCCGAAAAGACCCACGCAGAATGAGGGAGGTCAAACAGCACCTCCTTGCTGGTGAGCCTAACCTGCTAGGGAGGCTGAGGCAGGACAGACAGGAGGGGCATGGGAAGCCACGGGTGGTCACCTGAGGAGCAGCTTGTCCCTGCACCCTGCTGGGGACTGTTTGGTGTCTGTCACTTAGTCTGCCCCTGACCCCTTTGGCGTCTGTCCTCAGATGTCGAAGCAGCTGGACATGTTCAAGACCAACCTGGAGGAGTTTGCCAGCAAGCACAAGCAGGAGATCCGGAAGAACCCGGAGTTCCGTGTGCAGTTCCAGGACATGTGCGCAACCATCGGGGTGGACCCCCTGGCCTGTAAGGCGTCGTCCCCGGGGCTCCGTGTTCTCTGCTCTCACTGCCGTTGGGGCAGCCGCTGCGCGGGCTTGTGGGCACCCAAGGTCGCCGTCCCTGTAGCATGGCCAGTGCCCTGTGGGAAGGGGCAGACGCGGGTCTGGAGTGTAGGCCATTGGCAGCCTCTGTGCCCTTCCCTGTGCTGGAGATGGATTTGGGCAAGTCTTCAGCCCTGAGCTGCATCCCAGCCCTTTTGAAGTTCTGTTTTGAAGTAGGATCCTCTGCTTGGGCCTCTCAGTGCTTGGGTTACAGGTGTGTGGCTCAGGCCCACCTCTGGTCATGCAGTCAGTCAACAAGGACGTGTAAAGGAGGCCCAAGGTTCCAGAGGTTAGTGTTGCCCACAGCATGAGACAGGCAGACCCCACTTTGCAGTGCTGCAGAAGCAACCAGCAGGTGGCATAGGCTGCCAGTTCCTCCTCCAGGGAGGCTGAAGCAGGAGGTAGTGAACTAAAGGCATGCTTGCTCCAGCAACATGGCAAGAACCCATCTCAAAAACAAAAGCTGGGAAACCCCAGATGCATGCAGTAGATACCCTACTTGAGTCTTTCAGTCTTTGTCCACTCCCTGGTGTGATTTTCTCGTGTGACAGGGCAGTCACAGGCTAACCCATAGCAGCAGACTGTTCTGCTAACCTGTGGTCCTCTTGAGGACAGATGCATAAATGCATGTTTTGTGTATTGAGACAGGGCCCCACTAAGTAGCCCCAGCCTCTGCGGTGCTACCACCACGCCTAGTAATGCCCAGTTCTTTAAATGTATTTTTGACATAATATTTTCAGTGTATGATGGGTTTATTGTGACATAGCTCCAAACTGCAATTTGAGGAGCATTAGTATATCTTTCTAGACACTTGCCTCATACTTCCAGACCCTTTGTGTATTTGGAATTATGTGATGATCACTGCTCTGGAAGCTGCACTTTGCACTTAATGGAACGGCATTTTCCCTGGTGTGGGACACATAAGTACGCACTCTCCCGCTGTGCAGGAGGCTGCGAGGAAGCCTCAAGTCTCAGCCTAGGCAGGTTAGTGAGGCCCCGTCTCAGGACAGCCAGGCGTGGTGGTGATGCTTACGGTCCCGGCACCAGGAGGCAGAGGCAGGAGGATCACACCCTGGCTGGACAGCGTAAGGACGTGGTGGTGCCCGTCTCTGCTCGGTGTGGAGGCCCTGGGTTTGATCCCCAGAAGCCCAGTGAATGGATGGGTGGATGGATGGGCAGGCCAGCCGGGCTGTAGTTCAGTAGCAGAACACTAGCCCAGCATGCGTGAGGCCCTGAGTTCAATCCCCAGCACGACAGAAAGACAAAGCGACAACTGAGTATTGTCCTCCATGGCTTTTTGAATGCTTGGCCTGCTTCTGTTTGTCTTTGCTATTTCCCTGCTGCTCTGAGATGGGAGGCTCACTCTCTTCATGTGCTGAACTGAGTAGAAAGAACTTATTTTCCTTTTCTCTTTCCATATCCTTTGCTTTCCTTTGTTTTCTTTTTCTTCTTTTTAAAAACATGGTTATGGGGATCAAACTCAGGATCTTGCACTGACCAGTTAGGTGCGGTACTGCTGAGCTATATCCATGGTCTCATTTTTTTTTTTTTTTTTTTGAGACAGGGTCTCGCTTTTGTAGCCCAGGCAAGCCTCAAACTCAGCAATCCTCCTGCCTCTGCCTCCTGAGTGCTGGGATGACAGACGGGAGTCACTGCGCCCAGCCATGGTCTCATTTTCTTGAGACAAGATCTTGCTGTGTAGCCCAGGCTGGCCTCAGACTCACAGCAGTCCTCCTGCCTCAGCTTCCTGAGTGATGGGATTGCCGGTGTGCCCCACCACATCAGGGGTTTTTACCTTCTTTCCTGTCCCCGCTTTGTGCTAGGCATGGAACCGAGAGCCTTGGGTAAGGCAGCCCGTGCCTTCAGCGGGCCTGTGACTCTGGCCCAGAAAGGCATCTTCAGCACAGGCTCTCGGAGTGACTCAAGGCACCGGAGGTACCTGGGGAACAGACTCAGGCAGGCGACAGGCCTCCCCGGGAGAGACCTTCGTCAGTGCTGGAGGGATAAAACAGCCTTCTGTGTTGTAGCCGGGAAAGGCTTCTGGTCGGAGATGCTGGGCGTGGGCGACTTCTACTATGAGCTGGGCGTGCAGATTATCGAGGTGTGCCTGGCGCTGAAGCACCGCAACGGAGGTGAGTGCGCGGAGCCGGGCCTCCCCCCGCTGCTTCCTCCTGCTGTGCCTCATGGCCGAGGGGCCAATTGCCGGATGATGGTCGGGCAGCCTGGCCATGCTGTGTGGGACGTGGGGCCAACACGGCTTCCTCTAGGTACGGTGGCGCTGCAGTCGCAGGCTCCAAAGATGGGACCTCAACCTGGGTGTGGTGGCACAGTGTTCTGGTGGGAGGCCGAAGCAGGAAGATTGCAAATTTGAGCCCAGCCTGAGCAAGTCTGCACTTTGGGGAGAACATTCAAACAGTAACAGATTTTGTGAAAGGGTAGGGAAGTGGCTCAGGGTGAAGGCGTTGGGTTTTACCCTTGGTGCTGCAAAACGAAGAGCACAGTGCCGGCAGGCGGGAGGGCTGCGGTCTCAGCTGCTTTCCGTTCCTCTCCCCAGGCCTCATCACTCTGGAGGAGCTGCACCAGCAGGTGTTGAAGGGACGGGGCAAGTTCGCGCAGGACGTCAGCCAGTAGGTTTCGCCTTCTAGGCCCTTGAGGTGGAGAAAGGTCATTAAAAATCAAATGGACAAGCCGGATCTGGTGGCACAGACCTGTGTCTCAGCACTGTGGAGGCTGAGGCAGGAGGCTAGCGAGTTCAAGGCCAGCCAGGACAATTTAGTAAGACTATCTCAAAAATAAATTTAAAAAGGACTGGACATGTAGCTCAGTGTGAAGGCCTTGGGTTCAATCCCTAGTACTTAAAAAATCCTAGGGAGATATAGTGGTGCACACCTATACTGCCAGCTGCTCAGGAGGCAGTTAAGTTGGGGTCCCACCTGGGTAGCATAGCAGGAGTCTGGCTAAAAAAAAAAAAAAAAAAGATAAAAGCCAGGTATGGTAGCACACCTGTGATCCCAGCACTGGGGAAGGTAAGGCAAGAAGATTGGTGCAAGAGGGAGGTCAGCCTGGACTACATAGCTAGCCCCATCTCAGAAAAACCCTATTTTTTTCTGAACAGAGAGGTTACAGCAGTTACCTGCTGTGGGGTGTGAGCATTTTTTCTTGGCCTGTGTATCTGTAGACACCCTCCATGCAGATGTGTGTGTGTGCGCGTGTGCATGTGTGCAGGTGAGATTTCCCAGGCTTGCATGTGGAACCCAGGGCGCTGTGTGTTGGCCAGCATTGCCCGCCCACATCCCGGAGGATTCGCCTGCCTGTACATGTGAGTTCAGTCAGCAAAGACAAAGTGTGCTCTTTGCATGGCTCTCAGTGAGATCAAGAGGACTGGAGTTTCCAAAAAGAAAGCATTAACAAAAGCTTACTGGCTGCACCCAGTGCTTTAGTGCAGGCCTGTAAACCCCAGCTACTCAGGAGGCTGAAGCAGGAGGATCACCAAGAGTTCTAGATCAACCTCAGCTACATAGTGACACCTGTCTCAAGAAGCAAAAATGAGCCGGGCGTGGTGGCTCACGCCTGTAGTCCCAGCACTCGGGAGGCAGAGACAGGAGGATTGCTGAGTTTGAGGCTCGCCTGGGCTACATAGTGAGCTCAGAGCTAGCCTGAACTACAAAGCGAGACCCTGTCTCAAAAAAAAAAAAAAAAAGCAAAAATGGGCTGTGGATTTAGCTCAGTGGTTCCGGTGTCTGCCTGGCAAGTGCAAGGTCCTGAGTTTAATCCCTGGTAACTACATACCACAGTGCTGGGCGTGGTGGCTCACGCCTGTCATCCCAGCACTTGGGAGGCAGAGGCAGGAGGGCTGCTGAGTTTGAGGCTTGCCTGGCCTACATAGTGAGCTCAGGGCCAGCCTGAACTACAAAGCAAGACCCTGTCTTAAAAAAAAAACAAAACCCAGAAACTCCACAACAAAATCTCCACAAACATGATCACCAGCCTACTGCAAGTTAGCTCTTGAGAGAGGGTGGGGGAGTGGGTTTGAAACAGACTGGAATCTACCGTGGGCTGCCACAAGCCCTGTCTACCAAGAAGGCCTGTACCTAGCTGGCTTAGGTGCCCTTGGGGCTTCAGCAGGGCTGTAAGACTATGTGTAGGCAGAGTGCACAACTCACACACTGTTCTGTGGGGTTTTTTTTTTGAGTGGTGAAGAAATCAGAAAATCTGTGCTGGGCTTGAATTTCCACATGGGGATAATCAGCCAGGTTGCCTGGTTTAAAAATGGAAAAGCTAAGGGTCAGTCCAGATCTATAAATCTAGCACTCTGGGGCTGAGGCAGGACAGTTGCAAGCTTGAGCCCAGCCTGGGTAACTATCTCAAAATTTAACATGCGAAACAGAGGGTCAGGGGTGTGGCTCAGGAAGGACCTGGGCTCAGACTCAGCAACGCGTGTCCACGGGTCTGCTGAGTGGCACACTGTCCTGTGGCGTTTTGCTGGCCTGTCCAAACGCTATTTAGAGCCTCCTTTTCGGCAGTGTGGGGTAGAGCCCAGGCCCTCCTGCACGCTGGGAAGGTAGGTGCCCTGGTGCTGAGCCACACTTGGCCTGCTGTTTTGCCTGGAAGCGCTGCGTGCCCAGCCCCCTTCCAGTCTTATCTGGGTTGGGTCTACTGCACCTTCACATTGCTCTTTCCTGCCCAGAGATGACCTACTCAGAGCCATCAAGAAACTCAAGGTGCTGGGCACGGGCTTTGGCATCATCCCAGTGGGCGGCACCTACCTCATCCAGTCTGTGCCAGCAGAGCTCAACATGGACCACACCGTGGTGCTGCAGCTGGCCGAGGTACTGGGCTGGGTGGCGGTCGGTGTGCAGGCTGCACTCTGGGCAGAGACGCGCAGACAGGTGCCTGCCAGGCTCCTGGGGTGGCCCCTTCTCTGATGTTTTCTTTTTTGGTTTGAGACAGGGTCTTGCTTTGTAGTTCAGGCTGGCTCTGAGCTCACTATGGAGCCCAGGCAAGCTTCAAACTCAGCAATCCTCCTTCCTCTGCCTCCCAAGTGCTGGGATTACAGGCGTGAGCCACCACGCCCGGCACTGGTGTGTGGTACCAGGGATCGCACTTGGGACCCTGTGCTTGCAAGGGAGATGCTGGAACCACCGAGCTAAATCCCTGGCCCACTAATGTTTTCTTAAACTACATTGGGAATTCTTCAGAAGAGTTTTGGGTCCTGCATGAGGATTCCTATCTGTAATTGCAGTATTTGGGAAGCTGAGGCAGGAGGATTGCCAAGACTTCAAGGTTGGCCTGGGCTACAGTGAGACTCTACCTCAAAAACCCGCCAGAAAAGATAACTTTGTCTGCCAGTCCCCATTCCTCAGCAGCCTGTACTGTCTTCCTAATGCTCCGTGTTTTAAGCTCTGTGTCTGTGGGGAAGATTGCAGGGGTGCTTGGTGATGTTGAAGGGCGGGAAGTCAAGCTAGGGTGAAGGCCTGGTCTTTGGCCATCTGCTGAGCGACAGCAGTCCCCCTCCTTCTGGCGCAGTCACTGTGGCTCCTCGTGGCTGGGCCATCGGGCCCCTGGGATTCCCAAGTGCGCTCTTAGTACCTGGGCTCCTGCGTTGTCTGCTAGGATCCCCCTCCCCGACTTCTCCCTCCATGGGGCACGCACGCCTGTGGGGACGCACTTCTGCACCTGACCCATCCCCACTCTCCCTGCAGAAAAACGGGTACGTGACGGTCAGTGAGATCCAGGCCAGCCTCAAGTGGGAGACGGAACGTGCGCGCCAGGTGCTGGTAGGTGGGGACCTGGGCCCCAGGGGACGGGTCCAAGGGTGGCCTCTACCAGTGTGGTGTCACCCCACACGCCACTGGACCTCACCCCTGGAGTTGAGCTCACACGCAGTGACACTGTTGCCCTTTGCGGTATAGTGTGGGCAGAAGCAGGTGCCGACCCCCGCCATGCTCAGTGAGCTCGGTGTCGCTGAGAACGGAGGCAGGGACCGGCCACCCCCACGCACCATGGCGCTGTCGCTGTGCCTGCCTCCTCCCGCAGCCAGGCCTGGCCGTCCCTGCAGGCTGCCCTCAGTGTGCCCACCTCTCCCCAGGAGCACCTGCTCAAGGAGGGGTTGGCCTGGCTGGACCTGCAGGCCGCCGGTGAGGCTCACTACTGGCTGCCCGCGCTCTTCGCCGACCTCTACTCGCAGGAGATCACAGCCGAGGAGGCCCGTGAGGCCCTGCCGTGACTGCCCCCTGGTCCTGAGGGCGCGGTGTGAGGAGGGACCCGGACAGTTCCACTTACAGAAAATAAAGTTCCAAGCTTTTTTTCTCCCACTTTTTATTTTTTAAAAGTGCCTTCAACATGGCATCTTGTTGGGAAGCCTGGTTTATCCAGTAGGGAAAACCTGAGTGGCACAGAGGGCAGTGAGGCTGTGTCCCTTGCCCGAAGGCCTGGAGACCTCAGGGGCCCCTGCTCTGCTGGCCCCGTACTGGAGGCGGCAGGCTGTGTGGGGCACGTCCGGGGAGTCTGATGGAAGGACACCACCAGCCAGCAGGTATAGAGACAGACGCTGCCCCTGGTGACCTTGGAAGAAGGCATCCTGAGCTCCTGTGCTGACAGGTCCCGCCGCTCACTGGGGGCCACAGCATCAGGAACACACAGCATGGTGTCCTTAGTTGGCACACAGAGGGCGGCAGAGTCCCACGGGGCTCGGGGTAGCCCTGTCCCAGGCCTCTCGCCTCAGCAGGGGACATGTATCTCCCACCTCTGCCTGGCCTGGTGGCCACTTGTTGCTCTGGCTCTGGACAGGCCCTCTGTGGAAGTCACCGATGCCAAGACGGTGACCCCCTTGCAGACCAACAGATCCCAGCCCAGTGAGGGCCTCACCCACCCCCCAAGGTCCAGGTGGTACGGCAGGCAGCCCACCTGTAACCCCCCTGCACCTACAGGCGCTGCCTCCTTCTGCCAAAACAAACTTTATTGCACCAAAAAAAAAAAAAAAAAAAAAACTTCATTTATGTACAGTCGGATATAAAGACATCTCTGACCCCTGTGCATATATTTCCTCAACTCAAGATTAGGGCATCAAAGTCGGGCTGCTGTGCCAGACGTGCTCTGCCCTGTGGTGGGCCAAGGAGAAGATTGTCACTTCAGCGTGGGGTGGGGACGCTTAGATGAATGACAGACACTGGACCCACAGACCCAGGGCACCTTCTGGCCTGACCAGCTCTGGGAACCATGGGGAGTTGGAAGCAGGTTCCTTCAAAGTTCCACATGGGCACCAACCTCACCCTTCATGTGCCTCTGTCCAATCTGGCGCCCTGGCCCATGGGACAGGATGTTTTCCTGTATCCCCAATGCTCGGTTCCCTGGGGAGCCCAGGGTCCACAGGGTAGAGGCGTCGTAGCAGCTGGCAGGCAGGTGCACCCACCAGCCTTGGGTCACCCGGGTTGCCACCCCTAGGGGCCATAACCATCTGACCTACAAATGCCAAGATCAGACCCCAGGTGCCTTCGCCACTGGGCACCTAAACCTCGCCTTCCCAACTGACCAGCTCCAGAACACTGAGCTGAACAGACACGAGGCGGCCAGGTCACAGCCTTGGGCCTCCACACAGCAGCTGCCCTGTTGCTGGCACGGGGCTCCCCACAAATCCAGGGGGCTGGGCTGAGGACGGGCTGGGGAGTGGAAAGAAGACACGGGGTGCCAAACAAGATGTGCGAAGGGCTCCTGCCGGCCCACCCCACACTGCAGTCTGTTGGGAGCTTCTCCAATCAGTGATTGATCGTGGGGACAAACAGTACTTCCGGTTTCTCCAGGGCCTGGGCAAGGGCCGTGCCCAGTCCTGGATGCCCCTCTGGTTGGGTTCCCTTCTGCCTAAAGCCTGAGGGGTGATGGGGAGGGGGAGGGAGGAAGGTGCTCGGTGCTCGGCAAAGCTGACCCTCAGCAGCCTGGGCCCCGCCACTGTTCCTGTCTTTGGTCTGCCTAGAACAGTGACTGTAAGTTAGGGAAAGGAGTCTGCCGGCCCGGGAAATAACGACAAGAGGACAGGAAGAAGGCGCCGGGAGCCTGCTTAGAGACTGCAGACAGACAGACAACCCCCCAGCCTGCTCACGGTCGGACAGCCCACCCCTGAGCTCCACCACCTGCACAACCCACCCTCTGAGGGGCTGCGTCCTGCCCGTTCGCGAGCCGTGGCCACAGAGGTGTGGCGGTGTCAGTCGGTGCAGTCGGAGGGTTTGGCCTGGCCCAGGCCGGGGGGCTCCTGCGAAGGTACCTGGGCCCTGCTGGGGGACACAGCCCCAAGGCTTCGGCGCCAAGCAGGTCAGAAGGGGAGCAGCCCACCCAAGCCCCGGGATCCTGGGGTGGCACCACGAGGGAGGGGCGGCGAAGCCTCCCTGTCCGGGGTGGGAAGGGACTGCGGGGCAGGGTGGGCGCAGGGTCTACACCCGCAGGCTCCCGTGCAGGTCCGTCTCTGTGCCCGAGGAGCTGCTGTCAGAGTCCATCTCGGCATTCTCATTGTGCAGCCGTTCCAGCACTTTCTGGCGGATGAGGCCCAGGCGTGTCAGGAGAGACTGGTAGTCAAAGTGGCCTCGCTTCTCCCCGAAGGGGTCCTGGCAGGGAGGCAGACAGGCTGGTGAGGACGTGGCGGGCAGGGCCTGGCCAGCGCCAGCGCCCTTCTATGTGGTGGGGACAGAGGACACACTGCACATTCTTCCACAGGCCTGAAGGCCGTGCTGGCCCCCACCAAGCCACAGCCAGCCTGGGCGGAGAGGAAAATGGTCCGTATTCTCCCAAAGAGGCCGCTGCGCGTGACGGTCCGCCCAGTGCAGGTCACCTTGTGGGATGGATGGTAGTCGCCGAGCACACCTGGTCTCCCTCCACCCTCTGCAGACCTGCGACAGGTCTGGCCTTTACCCCTGCTTTTCTCAGGGTGCAGACAGACTGAGCCCTGACCTCCCCAAGGACCCGTCCTCTCCCAGCCAGGGAGCTGGCCTTGGTCTTGTCCTACGATCACAGGATGTTCCTCACCCCCTGCCTGGAAGCCACAAACCTGAAACCGACCAAACCGGAAGCTCTACATGCTCTGCAGAAAGGGCTGACTGGGCCCCAAGTCTTCACCCAGCCCGGCTGGGGGAGGAGTGGCAAACACCGTGCCCTGGCTTCAGCGGGCAGCCCGCTCTGGTCCTCACCAGCGCCGCCCCCCTCCTCTGGGGCTCCTCTCCTGAGAGCCCTTCGACTTCCTTCCGCTCTTCTCTCACGTGGATGGAGCCTGGGACCCCAGGACAGAAACGCACTGCACCCCAGCACGGGGCCACTGCCATGCATCGCCCTCCCAGCAGCAGGGTGCCAGCGGATGCCAGGCAGTCACCATGCCCCTCCTGAGGGTTACACTTGCTGCTCACGGGAGCCACATTCACTCTGGAGCTACCAGTTCTCCAAGTCTGCCTCCCTCCGCCTCCAGATGCCCGCTCCTCAGAGGCTGCCCGGCCACCCCGGGCCCAGTGGGTTGTTCTGCCTGCTCACGCAAGGCTGGGAATGCCCCGGCACCAGCAATCTAGGCCCCAGTGAGGCTCTAAGCAGGGCAGGCGGCAGCGCTGTGCTCCCACAGGGCAGGGGAGGAGCAGCCCAAGTCGGCCCGGTCCGTGAGGGGAGAGGGAGCTGCTGGCAACAGCAGAGCGAAAGACAAGGCGACCCCTCCCTGGGGCTGGGCATCCGCGGGACAGCAGAGCCCGGGAACACCAGGAAGGGCCCCGCAGAGGCCCCGCAGGGCGCCCTCCCAGGGCCCGCACTCTCCACACCACCTCCGCTCACCCTGAGCTCTCCAGGGCCGAGGGCCAGGCTGGGACACTCCTGGCCATGGAGCGAGCCACCCTAACCAACTCCGGCCTAGAGAACACCCGCCTCGGGCTGTACCCGAGGACCTGCGAAGCACAGCCACGTGGGCCATGGGCCAGGCAGCACGCCTCCCAGGACGCCTCAGTCCCCGGGACACAGGCCCCTCGGCTGTGCTCAGGAGTGTGGGAGTGTCGGTGGCGAGTTACCTGCATGGTCTGGCCTTGAAGGTGCAGGCGATCTTTGCAGGCCACCTCATAGAAGTCGTAATACTCCAGGAAAGACTTCTCCATCACCCCTCTGGGGAGAGCAGAGCAGTCAGAGACCAGGCTCGGACCTCCTCCTACCCCAGCATCAGATTAGCTGCTAGTTCCCAAGCTCTATACGCTTTCCCACAGATTTGGGTGGGGGGTTATTTTGTGGTACCAGGGATCGAACTCGGGCCCTTGTTCTTCCAAAGTAGGCACAGTCCCACTTAAGCTAAATCCCTGGCCCCTCCCACAGAGCTTGAAACCAAAGCAGGAAGAGACACCTGCTGGTTTGCCAATGACCAGGTGAGCACACCTAGTCACCACCTGGATGCCAACTTCAATTCCTGGCGCGCACACACCCGGTCTGCTCCCTACCCTTTTCTGTTGTCTCCATGGGCATCAGCTCTGCCCGAAAAAATGAACAGGGTGCTGGAAATGGGTGCTGGCCCTAGCAACGCATACCTGCTCACACCCAGGCCCACGGAGCCGCAGCACCCTGGGCAGACCCGTCCTGCTCGGGCACCCTGTCTCCGACGGACTCCACAGCAGCTGCTCTTGGAAAGCACACACTGCACCTTCCTCTGCCTCCCAGCACAGACTCTGCCCCAAGGTCCTCAGGTGCGAACCACCCGCATCACCGGGGAGGAGAAACCACAAGCCCCCCCCCCCCCCCCGACACTCACCGCAGGGGTTCGGGGCAGGGACACTTCCCTTCCATCATGTCACAGACCGCGACTCTAATAGTCTCATGCCGGATACATTCATTGTAGTTTTTGCTATCTCCTGGATGTCTCTCCTGCAATTTCACACACACCACAGTGTTCAAATGCAAAATGGAGAGAAAAGGCAACCGGAAGGGACACAGGCTAGTACAGGACAGCCCAGGAGACCCGCACCGAGCAACGGGACCTCTGTGCTGGTGACCACTGTCCTCCACCACATAGGGCAGCACCTTCCGGGACAGGGCACCAGACCAAGATGCCCCAACCTAGAGACAGCAAATTTTTCTGATCCTCAAAAGGTCTACCTTGTGATAATTTCTTTTGAGCCAGGGTCTTGCTGGGTAAGGCTGGCCTCAAATTCAAGGCGACTCTCCTGCCTTGGTGGGCATGCACCACCACACTCAGGTCAGCTAAGAATGAAGTGGGAAGTAACCACATGAGGATGATGGCGGGTGGACTGGCACGGTTGTGCACACTGTAACCCCAACACATGGGGGGCTGAGGCAGGGGGTCACTGCAACAAGGTGAGTTCAAGGGCAGGCTCAACTATAGAGCAAGACCCTGTCTCAAAGGAAAGAAAAAAAAAAACAACAACAAAAACTAAACAACAAAAAAAGATGGTGGTGGGGACTGGAGACATGGCTTGGGTGGTGAACGCTCGCCCAGCATGCAAGAGGCACTAGGTTCAATCCCCAGGGCCGGTTCAGAACTTCGGGTCCACAGCCTTGCGAGTCAGCAGGGCTCCCCCTGCTGAGCACACGCTACACATCCACCCGGAGTGGGGCTGGAGCTCCCCCAGGGGGTTCCTCCTCCCTCCCTGGCTCAGCTGCGCGGTTCCCACAGTGATCCTCAGTGAAGCCATAGAGAACGGCTGTGGGGTTTTCAACTTCTGAAGAAAAAACAGTCTCAAACGCCTGTCAGATGCCACATGGATTCCTGGGTAAGGCAAGCAACTCTGGATTGTTTTTTAGTATTGAGGATTGAACCCAGCGTCTTTACACCCCCAGATTTTTGTATTTTGGGACAAGTCTGAGCTACAAAGTTGCCCAGGCTGTGCTACAACTTGTGATCTTCCTGCCTCAGCCTCCCACAACAGAGTGATGACAGGTGTGCACAACACCAACTAAAATTGCTTTCTTTGAGATCACTGGAATCTTTTCAAAACTGTGTTCCTAAGTAATTGAGGAAGGCATCGTGGGAACAGTCTTTAAGTCTGGACTTTGGACCTTGTGTGACCGTGGTGAGTTACCCCAAACAGTGAGCCCGAGACAAGACATCCTACAGAGAGCTCAGCACAGCCTGGGGACGAAGGGTCCCAACGCTCACTGCTCACGCTTGGTGGTGCTGCCCCTGCTGACACCCAGTTGCTTGAGCTCTGGCCCCAGAAGAGCGCGCCGGGCAGCTCTGCCCAGGATATCCCAAGGTGCTGTGGGACAAGGGGTGTGCCGGCCCTGACATACTGTCCAGCGGCCCCACGCCATCCAAGCACTGTACTCAGTAGCAGCAGCGTGATTCTCACAAACCAACTGGCGCCCACTGACGGGTGCGGAGACGCAGCGTCAGGTGCTCCGAGCACCCTGGGCGGCCGCTCACCTGCTCGAAACCAGGCTCGTTGTGGTAGGGGTTCTCGGTCATCAGCGACTGGATGGAGATGAGCACAGAAGAGATACTCTGCGCTGGGCTCCAGGCGGGGCCAGTCCACGTCCTGCAGACACATGCGGGAGGGGGAAGTGTGTGAAGAGGAACAGAGTGGACAGGGCCCCCTTCTGTGAGCAGCAACGCTGAAGCTGCTTTCTTGCTGCAAACTCTGGGAAGCCCAGCCTGGTCTGCTCCGGCACCAGCAGTAAGGGCCTGGGCTTGGGATGGCTGCACGGTGGCTTGGAGGGACTCTCCTTGGTGCACAGAGGACCAAGCGGTCCTGTCTGGATGCTGCCTCCGTGCACCGCAAACAGCCTGTTTGTGTGGGGTGGGATGGACTCGGCGAGGGCGAGTTCGCAAGTGACTGAGCCCCCCACTTAGAAACTGGGTGGGGCGACGGGTGGGGATCGGGTCTGCTGAGGCCTCAGGACCAGGGAAACACCCCCGGGACCACACCCCCCGACAGGAAGAGAGCAGGGTGCTTCGGTCAGAGCACTCAGAAAACAACTCAGACCACGCGGTGTCACCCGCCCAGGAACTCCGTGAGGGACAGAGCTGAGCTCAAACGGACAGGACAGCAGAGGAGCCAGAAGCTGAGAGTCACGGCCGGCGTCCCTAGGGTCTGGCCAGCCTCGTCCCTGCTCGTGAGGGAGGCGACAGGGACTTCGGCAGGCATCTCTGCAGCACCCCCACGCTGTCCCCCAGGACCGCTCTCCTTCCTGCCTCCACAGCCCTGGATCGTCGCCTGGTGGCCAACAGAAGGGGAACACGGGGCCTGCTCCAGCCGTCACTCTCTGTGTCCCAGGCTCCGTTTAGGGGCAGCGCACAGCTTCTGCCCAGCACGCCATGACTGCCCCGTGTCCGTGTAAGCTGCACCTGCCCAGGGTAGCTGCCCACTGGCCTGAAGGGGAGCTGCTCAAACACGTGTCTGTGCCCATGAACAGCCACCCACACACACTCAAGCAGGGACTGGCACACACAGCAGCCCAGGGCAGAGTCCTACACTGGACAAGGGTGGACTCCCTCAGGGCCGCGGCCCGGCACATCCCAGGACTGAGGACCTTCCCAGACGACCAGGAGGACAGAGCAGCGGGAGGACAGAGCTCAGAAGGGGCGCCAGGCCGGGCGTCTCTCTCCACACCCTCCCTGCAGCCTCTGCATCTCCACCCAGGGGTTCAGACACCGCCTGACATGCCGGGGCTCATCGCCACCCTTCGGCCCTCCGCACCCACCAAGGCTACGGAACGGACGGCAGCTCCAGGCCTCCGCCGCACCCCGGGGGAGCTCTGCACCCGACACTTGTTCCGGACCTGCCAGGATCCTCCCACCTCGAGCTCCTCATTCCGCTGACACCCATCGCAATCGTCACCGGCAGAGCCACCACGAGAGTCGGACACAAAGGCCCCCAAGCCCTGAGCGGCTGGGAAAGAAGGTGGCAGGTCTGGGGCAAGTGCTGTGCTTCGGGCAGAGCCACTTCCTGAGACAGCCCGTGCCCCGCCCCACGGGGGCCATGCTGGGCACGGAGCCCTCTGCCCCAGCTTGGCTGGGCGGGGGCGGAGTCCTTATTACCGGTTAACCACCGCGCCCTGCGCAGCTGCTCTTACCCTAGGATACTCAAGCAGACTTTGCCATTGCGGTAGAAGTTGGGGTTAAACCTCACTGTGTTATTGCCTGTCGTCATCAGTTTGACCCGAGGAGGGTGGATGGGATAGTCAGGCGGACACCGGAACACGAACAGGAAGAAGCCCCCTTCATAAGGAGTGTCAAAGGGACCTGTGATCAGTGCGTGAATCTGCAAAATAAAAGTGGTCTCAAACCCGAGGTGAGCCCCAGCCTGCCCTCCTGGCTTCCAGCCGCTGCCCAGTCTGCTCACATCCTCACCGCGCATGATCAACACCCTGCACGCTCGCAGCTGAACCTGCTGGGCACATTAAGAATCCTACTCCAGGGCCGGAGCGTTAGCTCAGTGGTTCCGGCGCCTGCCTCGCAAGCGCAAGGTCCTGAGTTCGATCCCGGTAACCACATATAATGCTGGGTGTGGAGACACGCCCACCAACAATCAACACCACATACCACAATGCCAGACCTGGTGGTGCTCATGCCTGTCATCCCAGCACTCGGGAGGCAGGGACAGGAGGATTGCTGAGTTTGCGGTGGCTTGCCTGGGCACCATAGTGAGCTCAGGGCCAGCCTGAACTACAACGCAAGACCCTGTCTCAAAAAGCAAAAAAAAAAAAAAGAATCCTACTCCAAGCCTGGCATGGACACCTCTCAGCACTCAGCACTCAGGAGGCTGAGGCAGAAGGATCCTCAAATTCAAGGCCAGTCTGGGATAGAGAAACCCTCTCTTAAAAGGAAAGCAGAGAACTGCAGGGTCACCCCTCACTTAGGGTATGTCCTGGCACCAGAGCTCAAGGCGAAAACTCCATCTAGTCGCAATTCACACCTGAGTAACCTGATGGGTGTTTCATACAACAGATAGCTACAACTTCATGTGTAAAATAAATGTATGTCTATAAAACTTAATTTTAGTTTCAGGATTTTTTTAGGGCTCTAGACATCTCACAATCTAGCCCAGGCTGGCCTCAAACTTCCTAACAATCTTCCTGTCTCAGCCTTCCCAAGCGCTGGGATTACAGGTGTGCACCACCACACCAGGTAGCATTTTTAATTTAAGAGACCAATTCACGTTTCTGCTGGCTGTTTGAAGGTACATGTTTGGATCTGCCCGGGTTAAGTGTGTACACACTGCAACTCCACCCTGCATTTATGTGGCAGGCAGTGGGGTGAGAGGAACGAGACCAAGGAGGGGACTGGAAGCCACAGAGCAGTGGGGCCAGCAGCAGCACAGGGGACTATCTGCTCCCTCTCTCCACGGGGACCAAACCTACTGTGCAGGCTGCGCTCAAATGGAAACTGGTGACAGATATGATGAGAGGGAAACTCAGGGCCCACTTGGGCCATCAGATCCTCCCAGAACTTTCCCCCAACGGTTGCTGTGGGAATAAAACCAGAACAGTGTTCCTTAAGACCCAACTCTACACCTCTTCCTCCAGAAGCCATTACTGAACAAGATTTTCTTCCCTTTTCTGAGACAGGGCCTCCCTCCGTAGTACACGTTGGCCTCAAATTCACGGCCATCCTCCCGCCTCGGCCTTCTGAGTGCCAGAATGACAGGCCTGTACCACCATGGCCAGAGGTTTTCCCTTCTTCAAGAGTGAAAGCCTGAGAAGACTAAGGCATACTTTGTCTTTGAAGGCTTCTCAGCACCTAGTGTGCTCAGAATTTGAATGCTAAGAGGAGACAGGACCTTGCGATCCCGTCCTTGGCCACGGCTTGACTCTGCCCTGGCAACCTCCCAGTTTTCTCCATCCCCAGCCCAGTTATTGAGATGAGCAAACTTCCGCTCTGGGACTTAGAACTAGCATTCAACACTAGCACCTGATAGGGGACAAGGGGGACCTGGAAAATACTTCTGTCTACACAAAAAGCAAGACAATAAATAAATGACGGCAAAAAGATGCCCTTTCGGGCTGGAGGGTTAGCTCAGTGGTTCCAGCACCTGCCTCGCCAAGCACAAGGTCCTGAGTTTGATCCCTGGTAACCACATACAATGCTGGGCGTGGAGACTCACGCCCACCAGCAATCAATACCACATACCACAGTGCCGGGCGTGGTGGCTCATGCCTATCATCCCAGCACTCGGGAGGCAGAGGCAAGGGGATTGCTGAGTTCCACGCTTGCCTGGGCTACATAGTGAGCTCAGAGCCAGCCTGAACTACAAAGCCAGACCCTGTCTCAAAGACAAACAAACAAGAAAAAAACATGCCACATTCATTCAAGAGAGCAGCACCCTCGAAACCTGACATTAACAATTGCCTTGGGAAAGAGGGCGCAGCCTTGGGCCACACTGGACATTCAAGAGCAACCAGGGGGGACAGCAGCTAAGCAGGGTCCTGCCTGGCCTCTCTGCAGCTGAGGAGGAGCTGGGTGGTGCAGGGCAGGATGCCCCACCACGGGGATGAGCATGCTCAGAGGGCAAGGCGCCTGATTAGCATCACGCCAAGACTGGCAGTTCCAAGCTACGAGGACCTGTGTGTGCCCTAACAGTAGACTCCTGTTCCAGGCCACCTGAGCTCAATTTGTGACCTTGGCTGCACCATATACTCCAGTGGGGTCTTGATTTCTGCGTCTCCATGAGCAGAGAGATGAGCTGAGTAATCACGTTAGGCTCTTCCAACCACGAGGACCTAATTTTTCAACCGCCCCGACGCCACTGAGTTCCATACCTTAGTCATGTCCACAGTATCAGGAACGACGAACATGCCCGGAGGCGGCTCTTTGTAGATGGACATGATATCCCTGCACAACACCAAGAGGGGGTGGGGAGGAGCGAGTGAGGGAACCTCCTGAGCAGGATAGTGGGAGCCCTCAATGAGGCCGGGGATCGAGAGAACCGTGCTTGGTACCACCGCCGTCTGCATGGCCGTGTGCTGAGAAACCTCAGCTGAGCACTCGTCAGGCAGGCAGAGAGCACATTACTATCAAAGCAGCATTGTGTCCTCTGAGGGAGGCTTGGGAGATGCAGATCCGGGATCCCCGGGCATCAGCCGGCACCCTGGAGGAGCCACGGCCTTCCTCCACCTCCCAGCCCCGAGGTGTCCAGGCACGAGGATGGTACCTGACAAATGCTTCAGTAACCACGAAGGCACAAGGAGCCCCGCTAAAAACCCAGTTCCACACGCTGCATGCTGGCCCCTCACTGTGAGGGCCGCTCCTGTGCCCCCTGCTCTGGAGAATACTAAGGCAGAGACCTCTGCAGGCTGGGGACAAGGGAGATGACATGTGGTGACGACACAGATGAAGACAGTATAGATTTTACCTCACCAGATGGATGCATCAGGTGAGAGCAACAGGTAAAGAAAAACAGTCTAACGGAGGAAATGTCCAGGGACGTGGTAGGTGGGTAGGGACAAAACAGGCAGAGGCAGGTGACACAGCAGAGTACTGGCCAAACTCGAAGGTCTATGGGGACCGGAAGAACGAACTGGCTAAAAGGGGGGAGAAATTGGGTGGCAAGTCTGACTGAGAGACAGCGGTCCCTATGGGGTTCGCTTGGGGCCGGCGCTGGTCCAGGCTCGCTACACACACACAGCACCGCTGGATTTTTATCACACCCTGAAGACAGGTGGAGGCATCTGAAGGAGCTGGGAAATTGCTGGACAGTACCCAGACGAGGTAGATGCCGGCGGTGGGAGGGAGGGGAGAGGTCTGTTATCAGGGAACAGGTTTCAGGATTTCGAGCAGCTAAACAGTATTATCCCCTTCCTGTGCGATTGGGACAGAACACTAAGCACTTTGGCAAAACCTATCTATTTGATGATATGATCTAGGTTCAGTCACCCAAGAAGTAAGTACAGAAAGGACTCAGGCCTTTGTTCCTATACTCGACATGAGTGTTCCTGCTTCAGAGAAGTAAACCAGATGACCCATGACGGGGTTAGGAGAGAGAAGGTCCCAAACAGGGTGCTTCAACTCGAGTGACAGGGGGTGGGGGCCTGAATTCCTCGAACGGGTGGAAGCGTGGACAGCTTTAGGGTACCTTAACGGGGGTCGGGGAAGACGTGGGTAAGGGAAGCGATTTCGACCAGGGGATGAGGGGTTGGGGAAACAGGACAGAGACAGGCAAGGCTGGAGTCGGAGGCAAGCGCAAAGCCACCAGGGTAGGTACGAACCGGGCTGCCCAGGAGACGAGGGGAGCCGATGGGTGGGGCCTGGGGGCAGCAGCGGAGTTGGCCCGGTGGGGACCCGGCGGCGGGGTGGGGGCCCGCTACGGTGCACCGGGAAGGTAACGGTGGGGGAGGGGCGGGCCGACCTGGCCGGCCCGAAGGGGCTGGGGCCGCGGGTGGGGGCAGGGAGGTCGCGCCCGGGCCGGCGAGGGAGAGCGCGGCTCACCGCTTGATCCGGAGCAGGCACTGCGGCGCGGTGCGCTCGCCGTCCCAGTCGGAGCTGAGCGTGGGGTCCCAGTGGCTGAGCAGCGCGGCGCCGTGGGCCGCGGCCGAGGGCGGGAGCCCGGGCAGCGGGGCCAGGCCGCTCCCCGGGGCCCCGGCCCCGCCCGCCGCCGCCGCCGCCGCCCACACGTCCGGCAGGAACGGCGGCCCGAACCCGCCGCCGCCGCCGCCGCCGCCGCCGCTCACTCCGACCACCCCGGCAACGCCGCTCGCCCCGGGGCCTGCCGCCCCCGCGCCCGCCGCCGCCGTCGCCGCCTCCTCAGTCGGACTCTCCGCCATCGCTGCTTCGCTTCCGGGACCGCGGGGCAGCACGTCCGCCGACCAGAGCGGCCGCTGCTCCCGCCCGCCGCCGCACCACCGAGAGCCGGACCAGAGCGTCCCCTTCCTCCGCGTCCCAACCCGGGTGGCGTTGGCTCCACCCACTCTCCTCCCGACCAGCGAGAGGGCGGGCCAGAGCGGCCACCGCGGTCCTCCAGGGTGGGGGCGGGGACCCGTGGGCGGCGAAGGTACCGGTCCACACAGGTTCCGCGCTGCGGCGCCGGTGCGGTGTGCCACTCTGCGAAGTGTTTTATCTCCAAGGACTGAAGGGGGCGGGGCGGGCTGTCGTGACGGGGCACGCCCGTCATCTCAGCACTTGGGAAGCCTGAGGCAAGAGGATCGCCGCGAGTTCGAGGCCAGCCTGGGCTACATAGTGATTTCAAGGTTAGCCTGAACTGCATAGCAAGATCTTGACTCAAGATCAGTCCATCAATAAATAATAAAATAGGGCCAGGGATTTAGCTTAAGTGGTACCGCACCTAATTTGGAAGCACAGAGCCTGAGTTCGATACCCAGTACCGTAATAATAATAATAAAAAGTAAAATTTGAAAGAGCCCAATGTAGCTCTGCACTCCCTGAGCCCGGGGGAGGGGCAGTATATATACATGGAGTGGGAGACTCCAATAATGTCTGGAAACCGGTGGTGCCAGATGTGTTTGAAAAATGTAGAGAGTCACCCCAGAGGGTGCGGGCCAGCACCTAGTAATCAACACACTAACATTTTCTCATTCAAGTGTGTGAATGTCCATACTGTCTATGTTCATACAAGACAAATAACTTCACTCTGGATTACAGTTTGCCAACAAAATTTTTGGAGAAAATCTCGTTTTCAGGGCTTTGTGAATGTCCAGTAATGAGCTGTAGACCTGAATGGCAATGGACAATATTTATTGAAAACTCAAGATTTACTTTCTAGCTGATATTTATCGAGTGCTCAGTGTCAGACTTTGTCTTACTTACTCCCTCAGCCAGACCTGTGATGTAAGGACTATTATTAGGCTGTTGGGACAGATGGTAAAACATGCCTACAGAGGTTCAGTTACGTGGATCACACAGAGAACGAGTGGACGAGGAGGCCTGCCTAGGCGTGCAAGTTCGGTCTACAGCTCTCTGGGGCTTAATGTATTTGACCTTGTGGGCGCGCACACTCGCATGTGCCCTGCAGGCTGCAATACCAAGTGTTACCTGTGAGTCCAGCCTGGGGCTAGGCACCACACACACACACACACACATACACACGCACGCACACACGCACGTGCACGCGCGCACACACGCACGTGCACGCGCCCTGTGGGCTGCAAACCAAGTATTACCTGTGAGTCTGGCCTGGGGCTAGGCACCACTTTGGTACCTAACAGGAAGGAAGGTCAATCAACACGTTTATACAGACATCTTTGTTGATAGTGTTTTAGCGATAATAGATCCCAGAATGGAACTATGTGAGACCCAGAGCTGGTGGTTCATGCAGGTCACCCCAGCACTCCGGAGGCTGAGGCAGGATGGATTGCAAATCAACCCCAGCCTGTGCCATTTAACAAATTAATAAGACCTTGTCTCAAAATAAAAAATAAGGGTGGGGCCTCCCGAGCTTTAGCTCAGTGGTTCTGGTGTCTTCCTGGCAAATACAAGGTCCCGAATTCAATCCTTGGTCACACACCACAGTGCTGGGCGTGGTGGCTCACGCCTGTAATCCCAGCACTCAGGAGGCAGAGGCAGGAGGACTGTTGAGTTCGAGGCTTGCCTGGGCGACATAGTGAGGTCAGGGCCAGTCTGAATGACAAGGTGAGATGCTGTCTCAAAAAAAATAAAAATCTTGGGCCGGAGGGTTAGCTCAGTGGTTCCGGCACCTGCCTCGCAAGCGTAAGGACCTGAGTTCGATCCCCGGTTACCACATATAATGCTGGGCGTGGTGGCTCACACCTGTAATCCCAGCACTCGGGAGGCAGAGATGGGAGGATTGCTGAGTTCGCGGCGGCTTGCCTGGGCACCATAGTGAGCTCAGGGCCAGCCTGAACTACAAAGCAAGACCCTGTCTCCAAAAAGCA
>PVIC010030812.1:0-21677 GCA_004025085.1 Thryonomys swinderianus
AAAAAAAATCCAAGTAACAATTGTGTTATTCTTACCACATACTCATTTTTAGTTCATTTTGATGCTAAACTCTTTCCTAGGATTCCAAGAAATAATTACAGGAAGGCTCTATAACTTCAGCCCTATTGATAGCTCTCACAATATTTAGTTTATGTTTGTGTTTTTTGATGTTTTACAGTATAACAAAAGCGAATATCAAAGGTTGTTTGCTTCAGATTTACACATATTAATAATCATGATTTATACTTGTATATTTAATTATGAAGTTATAATTGCCATGGAGTTGATATCTTTAGCTCAAATTAAAGAACCCCACAGTCATTAATTTTTAAATTATCTTGGAATCAAATAATTAACAAAATCAGAATGCTTTAGCTCAGAAAGATTCTGTTATGTTAAACAAAAACATTTTAAAAATAAATAAATTGAACCTGAAAGATAAAAATGCTACAATAACAAAATATAAAAAGGAATGTGGAAAGCACAGAAATGACAATTAATACAAGTTTCATGTAACACAGTTCAGCCAGGACAGAAAAATGTAAAATAAGCTCATGCAAAAGATAAAGTATCTTTTAATACAGTCAGTCAGTGACTTGCTGCTACATTTGCCTAAATAAATATAACGTTCTTTATTTGGAAGCTTACATAAGATTTAAAATTTTATTCTTCCCATGAATTTTTAAAAGAGTTTTATTTGCTTTTATACAAAATACTATCAAAATCAAGGTTCCAAACATTCATATTTAACTTTCTAGTTGAATCGATGCATTCAAGTGTCCTTGTGCCAAGTTTCTTGAGCTGTTCAATAAATCTGTCATGAAAAAGATGATTTAAACCTTGTAACAGATGCATTGATCTAATCAACTGCAGCAAAATATTCCACTTAGTGTCATAAACATTTCAGCATCCAAAAACATTGGCATTTAGTGGAACAGAAAGCTGACACACAGGAATTTTTTAATTTAGCAAAAAGAATCTTTTAAAATACTGTGGTCATAGTGTAAAATATTTCCAACTAAAGACAAGCACTGTTTAAAATTAGATACTGTGTTTTTCACCTAGGGAATCAATACTCCATAAAACATTGCATCAGAGAACAATAGCTTTGAAACATAACTCAAAATTTAAGGTGCATGCTTCCCAACAAACCAAAAATCACGATTTTAAAACTCTCATAATTAATGTATAGCTTATGAAATTCAGAAATCCATCCTCTGCTCATGACTGCAGCTCTGTTCTTTTAACTCACTTCAGATAAAACACAAACCAAAGAAAAAGGCTGGGTATTCATTATTTAAGAGAATGTAAGTGTTAATCACCAAACTATTGTGGAATGAACAAACAAAACCAGGAAAATGGGTCATAAAGAAGTACCTTCTCTTGTCCTAATTAAGGACTGTGTGTCTGTACATGTCATGTATAATTCTTGTTCTCTCTTTTGTGAAGTAGAGCAGAATAATATGAGAGATTCCAAAATAAAACTAATAAAATTGGGGTCATAGTTAATTATCTTTAGTCAAAATCTAATTTTAAAATAGATAAAAATATGACCCTTATACAAATGCAAACAAACATGTGGAGAAAAGGTATTGTATTGTTGAGAGGACCAAGGAAATGAACTATTTACAACCATGTGTAGAAGGTTAGAAAAAGATTGCTAGGATAAGAACAAAACTTGCTGACATTTTAAAGGCCAAGAAAAGTGATCGTCTTTGATATTACCGTCTCCATCCACCAGACATCTGCAAGTTAACATATAGGTTTTTATATTTCGTGGATTTCATCAGATTCTTATTCACAATTTTAAGAATATTTCACTGTTATTTATTGATTTCTTGATGATGGCCATTCATTCTGGACTACAATGGAAACTCAGTGTTGTTACAGTTTGCATTTCTCTATTGGCCAGAAATGTTTACTATTTTTTCATGAAGTCAAACAAGAAACAGTGGCAAGGCTATAGGAAAAAAGGAATTTTACACACTGTTCAAGGGAATGAAAATGAATATAGTGATTATCGAATTCAGTGTAGAGATATAGAAATTTAACTTGACTAAACTATTGCCTTCTAGATATGTTCCTAAAAGAGTTAAAGATACCATGTTTTACTGTATGTGTATACCCATGTTTATAGAAGCACAATTTATAATAATACCACATATATCTGTCAACAGATGAACAGATAAAGAAATGTGACTCATACAAGGTGGAGTATGAGTCTGTAATAAAAGCCAAATTTGAGTCATAGGAAGGAAAATGGGGTCATCTTCAAACTGTAATAGTAATAAATAAATAAAGGGGACACTAAGCTGAAATACCGTATGGTTCTTTTAAACAATCAACTCAAAGTATAAATAAATAACAAAATTAGAAAAGAGATTATGGCGTGTAGGGAGATACATCTTTTCCAAAAAGAGAAGCAGGGCAGAGATAGAGGAACTGGGGGAAGTACAGAGGGAGAAAATTGCAATGTATATGTACCAGATTCTTAAGGGTAATGTAATTATGTACTGTGATAAAAAAAATAAACTGAAAAGACTATTTAATTCTCTCAGTGCACTGAATATTCTGCAAAAATTAAAATAATAAAATGTTGGGCTGGAGATTTAGCTCAGTAGTTCTAGTGCCTGCCTAGCAAGCACAAAGTCCCTGGTTCTATCCCTGGTAACCACATACAACAATACCCAGTGTGGTGACTCACACCCACCAGCAGTCAGAACCACACACCACAAATGCCGGATGTGGTGGCTCACGCCTGTAATCCCAACACTTGGGAGACAGAGGCAGAAGAAGTGCTGAGTTCGAGGCTTGCCTGGGCTACATAGTGAGCTCAGGGCCAGCCTGAACTATAAAGCAAGACTCTGTCTCACAAATAATAGTAATAATAATAATAATAATAGTACTAATAAAAATAAAATGTTATTACAGAGAAACCTCTTAACAATAATTAGGCACTTATATTGGAGCATTTAAAGAATACCTAAGTTTTAATTAATGGTATGTTGAAAAAAAGAGTTCACAAAACATGAAGTTTTCTGGTTAAAGAATGGGCTGCAAATCTCTGTACAAATCTTTGCCATAAATTAACATTTTTAGTTAAAAATAATTACTCCTTAGAGGAGACATGAAATATATTATTAGTGAGGTATAAAAATGAAAAAAAATTTATCTTGAGATACCTGACTAGCAAGCTATTTTTTCAAAGATTTGGGGTTCATAATCTGTATAATTAATGTAGATTAATTATTGATTAATGTAATTGTTACACTCAGGAGTTGAAGAAACAGGCAAAAACCTTTTCTTGGGGAAACAATTCTAATTTCAGTCCTTAAATACTTCCCACATAAAAATTATAAACTCATAAATGTAAGAAATAGGCAAAATTTTAAAACTCCACATATATAGGAATAACCACAGTCAAGTGCATGAGGACTACAAGGAAAAAAAATGAAGAAGACAATGCAGTGAACAAAAATATAAGCTTGTTTGATAATAAGGAGAGAAGAAAAACATGAAGAATGAATCTATCAAAATGGTGAGACCAAGCTAAAGTAATAACAAATAATACTTTAAGAAATTAACTTATATGATAAAAAGTAAAGTAACTGACTTCTCACAAATAGATTGACGGGACAAAAAAATCTATAATGAAATACTTTAACTGAACCAAACTTTGGAACAATTGGATTTAGTAGATGTGTACAGAGTATTTCACCCCATAAAGTCTGAATATACATTCTTCTCAACTGTTTATGGGTCATTCTCCAAGAATAGACCACATGCTAGTTCAGAGAGCATGTTTAAGTAAATGCAAAGGGATTTAAGTTATTCCCTGTATACTGTCAGACCACAGTGCCTTGAAATTGGAGATCAATAGAAAAAGCAATTCCAAGAAACCCACAAAGACATGGAAATTAAACAACACTCTTGAGCAATCAGTGGATAACAGAAGGAATTAAACAGTTCCTACATTTAAATGATAATGCCAGTAAAACATACAAGAATTTATGGAACACAGTGAAAGCAGTCTATAAGGAAGCAGTGAATGACTATACTAGGATAATAGTGCAAGGTCAAATAACCTAATACTAAACCTCAAACTACTAGAAAAGGAGGAACAAGACAAACCCAAAGGTCATACAAAGGAGGAAATAGTCAGGATTAGAGCAAAAATTAATGCAATGGAAATTAAGAGAATGATACAAAAAAAATGAACGAATCAAAGAATTGGTTTTTTGAAAGAATAAATAGAACTGGAAAACCTTTAGCTAACCTTATCAAGAAAAGGAAAGAAAAACCCCAATTCCATGCAATCAGTAAAGACTAAAATCACCATGGATCCAGAAGAAATTCAGAGGATAATATCACCTACTTTGAGAATCTGTACTGTAATAAGATGGAAAATATAGAGGAAATGAGAACATACATATGAACTTCTAGACACATTCAAACTTCTAAAGTTGAATGAAGATATAACAATGCTAAACACCCCAATATATGTGAAATTGACAATGCGATAGAAAATATAAAGAGAAAGAAAAGTCCTGGTCCTGATGGTTTTGTTGTTAAATTCTATGAGACTTTTAGAGAATAGCTAATGCCACTACTCCTCAAACAATTTAATGAAATTTAAAGGCAAGCAATACTTCCAAATTCATTCCGGGATGCATCTGTTACCTTGATTCCAAAAACAGAAAAAGACACAACCAAGAAAGAGAACTACAGGCCAATCTCCCTAATGAATATTGATTCAAAAATCCTCAATAAGGTACTGAAAAACAGAATACAGAAGATCATCAAGAAGAGCATACACCCTGAGCAAATTATATTCATCCCAGGGATGCAAGGGTGGTTCAGCAATTCTAGATCAATAAATGTCATCACTACATTAGCAAACTCAAGGACAAAAACCAAATGATCATCTCAATAGATGCAGAAAAAGTGTTCAATAAAATTTGACACCCTTTTATGGCTAAAACCCTACAGAAAGTTGGAATAGGTGGTCTTTATCTCAAACTGATAAAAGCTGTTCATGAAAAATAAACAACCAGCATCATACTAAATAGTAAAAAAAAAAACAAAAAACCTGAAACATTTCACATTAAGATCACAAACAAGTCAAGGATTCCATTATCCCCAATTCTTACAATATAGTTTTGGCAACATTAGTTACAACAATTAGATAAGAGAAAGACATTAAAAGAATAAAGATAGGCAAAAAAGGAAGTTAAACTGTCATTAATTTCTGATGAATTAATAGCCTATACAGACGATCCATAAAATTCAGCCAAAAGACTGTGGTACTTAATTGCCAGATTTAATAATTTAGTTCAATACAAGATCAACACTCAAAAATCAACTATCTTTGTATATGTGAACAATGGACTCAAACAGAAATCAGGGAATCCATTTCTGCACAATAGCATCCAAAAAAATGAAATATCTGGGAATCAATCTAACAAAAGAGGTGAAAAATATCTATTTTGAAAACTACAACATTCTGAAAAGGGGGATCAAAGAGAATATCAGAAAATGGAGATCAAAGAGAATATCAGAAAATGGAAAGACATCCTCTATTGCTGAGTAGAATGAATCAATATCATCAAAATTGTTAAACTTCCAAAATTACTATATAGATTCAGTGCAATCTCAATCAAAATCCCAACAATGTATTTCACAGAGCTAGAGAAAATAATCCAAAACTTCATCTGGAACCACAAGAGACCTAGAATAGCGAAAGCCATGCTACACAACAGGATTATGGGAAGGGGCATCACAGTCCCGAAACTGAAATTATACTACAAAGCCACTGTGATAAAAAACAGTTCAAGTCCAGCCCCAATTACTTACCAGGTCCTGTTTAAAAAAATAAATAATCCGTTTTTTGTTTATCTTTTTCATCTTTTCACGTTCTCAGTTATCTAGAAATGAAGGAGAAAACAAATTTGCAGAATGTTTTTCTTGAAGAATCCTAGTTTGCCTCTTAAGAAGGCTCTTGCAGTTGACACCTCTCTTCTTTAGGCCTGACAGTCTCTGTTACGTTCACTGCTGACCCATATGTTCTGTAGCATTCAGTTATGTTTAAAGTCTTGGGGCCTCAGACAGGCCTGAGTTTGAGCTTCGTGAAGCCAGGCTCACTCTGGTAGCTCAGAAGTTTACTTTGTACCTAAACAGTTCTTACACACTTCTTTTCACACCTATGCACATAAGGAGAAATTCTGTGCACTGTTTTAACCAATGAAACTTATAACACTATGTGCTGTATTAGCCAGTGAGACCTGTAAGACTGTAACCAGTAGAATTCCTGGACCAGTATGTAAATGAAGGATCAAAACTTGTAACTTTTTGACCAGTGGGATGACACTAATGATCAGTTTTTGTAACCTTGTCTCTTGCTGAGGGTATACATGGCACAGCTCTGGCTGAGCCAGCCTCTCAGTCTCTTCCGAAAGATCCCAGACTGGCCTGCCTGTGTTAGAATAATGCTGCACATTAGCTCAGAGACTCCCGAGTGTGACTTCCGTTCTCCTCCTGCCTTGGGCTACATACTTGAGCTGCACACATTGGTTGTCTCTATAGAAACAATTCTATTTGTCTCAAATGTTGCTGTATTGTACACTGTGTTTACTGTCATTTCATGTCTTTTGTTTTACTTTACAGCTGTAAAATTCTATATACCAAATAGTTACTATTTCTCCAATTGGGAAAAGATGCTCAATCAGAGATCTGAATAGAATGGAAAATTACTAATAATTTCATAGTATCCATGAAAGCAATATGAGAACATATAAATTTACTCATGAGGAGAAAGTGAAAATTTATAGAAAAGTCTGGGATCCAAAGATATAAGATTCTACAAATATTGTTTTTACTAAAGTAGTCAACTTTATTACCAAAAATTTTTTCATGTAATAACTCATCTATAAAAAGCCATTATCCTTATTGACATAAATCTAATCTCTGATGTAGCTAAACTCTATATTTCTTCTAATATTAATCCTTTGATGCCAAACAAAAGCTTGTTTGCAAAAGAAAGAAAAAGCAAATACATTTGAATTTGTAGTTTAGATTTGCTTTTGGTTGAAAGCTGTTTTAGCTCTTTCTTGTTTCCAATCACACTGACATTTTTAAAGCTTTGTACAAAGAAAATCTATTGGCAGATTTCTACTTTCTCAAATTCAATGAAGATTGTAAGGAAAATATAGTAGTTTCTTTCTTTTATTAAAAAAGAAAATATACAGTCCCTAAAGCTCCAACAAGTAATAGAAAAATAAGAAATAGCAGCCTATTTCAAATTAAACTTTGAATATGATAAATTACATTCAAAAGAAACAAAAGAAAGAATGTAGTTCAATAAATCCACTTACAATGTTGGCTGATGAGAATTTAAATATTCCAAACACCTGGTGCTAATTGCTGCAAAGCAAAATATGAAATCAGT
Source organism: Thryonomys swinderianus (assembly GCA_004025085.1). Classification (NCBI taxonomy): domain Eukaryota; kingdom Metazoa; phylum Chordata; class Mammalia; order Rodentia; family Thryonomyidae; genus Thryonomys; species Thryonomys swinderianus. The sequence goes on from PVIC010030812.1 coordinate 7,445, forward strand.
GAATCACAAATCACTACTTACAAATCTACCCTACATCTTGAAGTTACTGGGAAAACACAATTTTAAAAGTACAATATATGCTGCATATGACCACTATTAGTTTCTAGCCTGGCCTTTCATCTTACATCCTTGATTATTGTTGTTGTTGTTGTTTTGTCTTCTATCCTGGCGATATAAATTTGGAAATATAGAAACTTAAACACACTTGTAATTCTAGATCTCAATACCTAGAAGTGAGCCAGCTCCTATTATCCATGCTTTCCCTGATCAAAGCTTTCTACCACTACAATTTTCTCTTGGTTAAGGCTTCTCTAAAATAAGAAGCACATTTTACAAAGACTTCTCCTGCTGACAGCTCTGTATTCCCTCTTTCACCAACTAAGTACTCTCTTCTTTCCAGTCAGATGAAAAAATGGAGGCAGATTTTTCTAAAAGCATCATTGTCTCTCAGGATTATTTTCACCACAATGCAGAAGAATTTTCTTATTTCTTTTAAACTTGAAATCAAAATCTTTGTAATGTGTCCACTAGGAAGGAATATATTTCCAGGAAAACAATGAATACTCAAAAATTGGAAGGAAATCAGAAGGGCACAAAGCTGAATACAGTGATGGACCTGGGTTGTTACTCCCTCAAAAGCAAACACTAAAAAATTAATGAAAACATTTATAATCGAATCAATCATGAATGCTCTGGCTAAATAAAATGTGTTCACAACACTTGTAATGAATATTTTGAGCTTCGTATACATAATTTTTTCCATATGGAAATTAGAGAAATGTTTGAAAACATTTGGCCCAAGCTGGGCATCGTGGCTTATGCCTGTGATCCCAGCACTTGAGGCAAGAAGATCACCATGAGTTCAAGGCCAGTCTGGACTGCATAGGGAGACCCTATCTCCATTAAAAATATTATATGTATATTTTTGGAAAATTTTAAAAGTTAATGTGAAAGTATACTTATGGTAATGAAACTAAACTGAAATTCATTTTTCATAGATTTTTCAACTTCCTCTTTTGTAGTTTTCTGCCATTGATTACCCAGTATGAAGAGAAACATCCTAGTCCCTATTAGTACTAGAAACAAAGCTCAAAAACAAAAACTTTAGCATGCAATGTAGACTTCCACAGGATGTCAAGGTAGCACAGTGATGTAGGGAAGATTTCTTTTTTCCTTTCTATAAGGCAAAACTGATCCTTGTGGCATTGTTGATTTTAGCCAGATTATAATAATATGACATGATTTTTTTGGTCCGGTATTCCTGAGGCTTTTTCTTACTCAGCTAGATAGGAAAAATACAATGGATCAGACTAATTCCTTGGTTCGGTTCTGTGGTGGACATAATTAAGTTCAAGGACCACAACTTTATTGGCGTTTCAAGCATAGATCCATTGTCACACAATATACCAAGATAATATAGTACAATTATTTATATGTGGATCTTTGTTTTGTAATATTCAATTAGATCATTTCCAGTGATCAAATTAAACCTAAAGTGATCCTTTTCTGAAGTAATCCCTTCTATTTAAAAAAAAACTTTAATGAATATATATTTTAATGTTCATGATGTGCAAATTATCAAGAAAGTGAAACTAACTTTAAAAAGATTACATGTTGTGGGGTGGGGGTTGTAGGTTGGGTAGGGATATGGGTAAAAATGAGAATTAACTTGTGTCATATACTGGTACAAATTCCCCAATGTTGAGTGTGATTGTGAGCTGTAAATAAAACGTACTAATAAAGAATTCAATTTAAATAAAAGATTACATGTGTTCTTTAGTGGTTATAACTTTCTGCTCTCACTGTGTAGGAGTAGAAATAACCTGAAATTTTGTATAGTAGAAATGCAAATAACTTCTGCCTAAGGGAGCAGACACCTATAATGATTACAACTTGTGGCTATGTTAGACATTAACTAATTCTTTTGATAACCCAGTAAGTTTATCCTAAATTATCTATAAATACCTATAAACATGCAGTTTCACAAGTGTTTTCTGGACTAGTTTTACTTTATATCCTTTTCTTTAATTAATACACTAAAAATATTGAACACGTTCATTTCATATATATATATATATATCTGATTTTACCTGATAGAAAATTATATTTGGACACTCATTAAGTCCAAGTTCAAAAGACATCTAAATAACTGGTTCTTCAGTTTATAGTTGTATTGAGATCGCTTAGAAAATTGGCTCTAATACAGATTTCTAGGTCCCAGAATTTCTGATTCACTCAATGATAGTGAGGTCCAAGAATCTGTGTTTCTAATAAGATTGCATGTGTTACTGATGTTGTTATTTATGGAGAACACATTTTCAGAATAATTGTTTCAAGTTTACCATTTATTGTCCAATTCTCTAATATTCTATGCAAGATGTCAAGCAATGTGCATCACAGTATTTTTACACGATATTTAGAAACTTGTAGTTATTATATAAAAATATTATATGACTTTGTGACTTTGTAATTTTCTAATCATTTTGCCATGATGAAGTAGGATTCCAGAGAATTTTAAATCTATATGTTTAATGAAAAGATAGCTTATTTATTTTGATACATTATGAAACACTACTAAATATGTAAATTAATGAGTCTGAATTTTCATAATTCAAAACAAAAAATTAATTCATCCTATTTTTTTAAGTTACTGAGTTCAGCAGACAGGAAGTGACTCCACAGCAATGGTATAGAAGTTTCTAGGACTTTTCCTTCAACTTGTATATTTACCGTATCAGCATTGTCGGTGGGCATGGGATTTGGAGCACTCATGAGGTAGCAGGAGTTAGTAAATGTTTCCTGTGGAAGAAAAGGGTTCAGTGTGGTCTGTTTTATGGCTACCTACCTTTCTCAGTGGACTGAAAAGCTGTCTTAAATTATACATGTGAATGCACAGAGTGGATATTTTTTTCCAATAAAATTTTGCTTACCTGGTTAACTTTGATTAATACTGCCAATACCTGTTATTTTCACAGAGAAGTAAGAGGCTTTCAGGTGCTGTTTACACAAAGTAGTATGATAAATGTGGGGAGACTCTCAGCCAAAGGAGTGATTTAGATAAATGTGAAAAGAAAGGTACCATGGAGACAGCAGTTCCTAGCACCTAGCACTCATGCTTAAATTGCGAATGTATCTGCATGACAACTGTCAGTAGAATCAGCAAGTCATTCTCAGGATGTTTGCTTTGGATGCTGTGTGCCCTGTACACCAGTAAGACTGCTTAAACTAGGCTGGCTGTATCACATGACAAACATCTCTCTCCTTTCCTATCCCCTGACAAAAAATTCCTATACAAATGCTGCACATCCTTTTCTTCTACATCTTTGTTCTCATGTCACAGAGACCCCGGCTTGCCACTGTTTCTGTAAGGTTCACTTATGCTGAAGAAGTAGCCCATCTAGGACCCACTGGGGACTCAACTACATTTGATCTTCGAGTAACCTTTACATCCTTAACACCAGCCTAGTTTCACTCTGTGACAACTAACAGTGTTAGAACAAAACTAGCTAAAATCTGATCTTTGCTATACCTTGTTCACATTGCATAAGGAAGTATAAAGAAAAGAATCTTTCTGAGAGACAGATTATGTATGATGAGAAATCTGGACTCGTGGAATGGTATTGGGTACTAGAGAGATGAGGAAATTTTAGAGATTTGTAGGACATTGATATAAATAACAACTGATCCCACTTTCCCCAGAACCGAACATTTTCATCTGCACAAGATTCACGTGCACTGTGTAGATTAACAAATTACTATCCTTCTATCTAAAACATGGAGAAAGTAGTATCAATATGTAAAATAAAGAATACAGAAGAAACACTAGGATAGGAAGTTTATAAAATATATGAATTGAGATAAGTTGTGAGAGACCTTGGCTTCTAGATGGCAGATGTATAGTTCTGGCTTTCATAAAGGATAGTACATTGGACATAAATATGGGAAAGCTAACAGGTCAACAGGACTCACATCTCAGAGGTCATAAAGAACACATTTGTGGTCAAATATGGTTTTGTTCAATCACTTCTAAGAGTGAAGAATACCAGGGACTATGAGGATAGTGGAGCATCTCAACGAATGAGTAGTGAGAGGAACATAGGTTGTGTGTGGATTTGGGGGTGGAGAGATATTGAATACAGTTCAATATGTTGTTGATTGGGAATTTTTTAGGAAAGCAGGATAATTCTATGGCCTTCTTTTTTGATGTATTTAGAATGTTTGCATACAACAAAATTCAGGTTGAAATGTAATTTCCATTATAACGATATTGGGATTCTCGGGAACTGACTCTACCTTTTTTTTTTTTTTTTTTTTTTGGTGGTACCAGAGATCAAACTCAGGCCCTATGTGCTGCCATGGTAGGTGTGGTACGACTTGAGCTAAGTCCCCAGCCCCTTGATTCTACCCTTGTATGTGAATTTGTCATCATTATAAAAGGGTGATTTCTGCCTCCTTCTGATTCTTTGCTGGTTTCCCCTCCATGTGCGGAAGAAGTGGTCCTTCTCACTAGAAAACACGGGGTTTAAGCCACTGTCTTGAAACAAGAATTGCTCGATCTCTTAAGCCTTCATGGATAACTTTCCAGACCTCAAGAATATGAGCCCATACACTATGTAGCAATTAACCAATTTCAGGTATTCTCTATAGTCATAGAGTCTAAGAAAATAATTTTTATCTAGGAAGTTAGAGAAATGAAGTAAAATTTAGACTTGTAATTAGGAAAGCAGTAACTATTTCCTGTTAGAAAACAGAAGTGGGTTATTTGGTCCTTCTTTCTGGATCCAATGTTCTAGCTTTTGTGAGCAGTGTTATATGATTACAAGGGGTCTTATTTTCACCTGATTTCATTAGAATGGAACAGCCTTGTTTGAGGTTGGTGTTCTGTGAGTTTATGTTATTTAGGAAACACTATAGTCTAGTTGTTTGATCAGGCCAGACATCAATGGGTAGGTGTGAATAGTTTCTCTGTTTCAAAATGAAAGCAGCTATTTAAAAGTGTGACTATTTCAGACACTGACTAGGCGTGGTACCTAGATGGTAAGAAGGAAAACACGTGTATTTTTCAGTGCTTTCTCGTTTACTACTGTCCCTAACTCATAACTTTTATCAGGTCCTGGGATAATAAAAACATAAAGCTTTGGCTCCAGTAAATTGAGAAGTTTGGTAGACACGAAGCTAGCAAACTCTAAAGTGGCCAGAAATGCGGTTTCTCCAGACCTTCAAATGAGATTACCATGCATTTGCTCAGTAAAAAAACCCATTCTGTTGCTTGACCGTTTCCTTCCGTGAGCTCCAAGGTGTAGCTTTATTGAAAGTTAAGACATTTGGTAAATATTTCCTAAATTGTCTCTTACAGATGACTTTGTGTTTAGATTTAATTTAACATATCTCTATACACAGACAATAATACATTGCCTGTAAGAGAACAGACTCAAGACTATTTCCGAAAGTTCTGACCCTTTTCTTGTTATCTTTCTTGGTGCCTGACTTTAGGTAAGTTAATTTATTCTGGACTCCATTTCTTTAGCAATAATGTGAAAGTAATAGTCCATATGATTGTTATAGAAATAAATTACAATATGCACATTTTCTAAATATACGTTGTAAATTCTTGTTGTTCCTGTTACTTTATTGTATTTTGTAGTTTAGTATTCCGCTACACTGAAGAGTTAATCTAACCTAAAGAGAGATATGGTATTTATCCTAGTTTCTAGGTAAACTCTGGATTTCTGGAATTTCCCAAATCACAGGAGTAGCGGTTATACCTTCTTAATACTAATGACAAACTCAAGGTGAAATATATCTGACAGTTTTAAAATTGAGGCTAGCCATGCAGAACGACAATCTTGTGTCTACAGACTTGTGATACTGACATATGAGCCTGACCTCTGGCCAGTGCGGTCCTTCTCAGCAGAAAGCTGAGCCTGCCCTGTACCAGCAGCATTTCTAGCAGCATTCTGGCCTTCAGAGCTCTGTCCAGACTCTCCTACATGTACAGCCTCAGTCATCCTTGGGCTCTTCTTCAGCCAGCATCTCCAAAGCCTTCCAAACTCTCCACAAGCCGATTCCAAAGGCTCCTGGACCACACTGACAACAACAACAACAACAACCCTACTTTCAGTACTAAATTCTTTCTTGGTTACTTTTCTCATTCCTGAGACAAAATACTTGACATCCAAAATTAAAGAAGGACAGATTTATTTAGCTCACTGTTTGTAGAGGTTTTAGGTCCTAGTTGGCTGGCTCTAAGGCAGGGTGGGATCCCAGAGGGACACTGCAAAAGACAAACAGTTCATGGCAGGCAGAAAGCTGCAGCTATCAGGAACAAGAGACCAACGGGATAAACCAGCCTTCATTTTGTTCCTTATATTGTATGTCCTGGGCTACCTGCCCTTAGGGGACAGAGCACCCACATCTGGGTGGAGAATCCTGTAGATCTATGCCAAACCAATTAGATATTCTGTATTCAGCTACCTCTGGAAAAGCACACCCCTAGAAAAAACACATGAGGCTTTGGGGGACATTTAGACCCAACCCATAACAATGAACAAATTAAGTACTTTTGAATGTTTACAATATGATTGAAGTTTAAAATAATGCAATCCCTTATTTTCTGGTTGGCAAAAAAATTGAGAAATAATAGTTTGTGCCACATTGCATACTTTGTTAAAACATCTGTATGCAGTCTCACTGAAATGATACATTTTCATTTCACCGATATTACCATATACTGAATTGTGAGTGATCTTTCAGTGAGAAAAGAATGTCAACTTTCCCAAATGTATTTCTGATCATACTTAAACACTAATAAATGGAAACAGTTTTTCTATTTTAATAGAATTAATATTGAACAGTAAAAACTTTATGACTCTTATTGTTTATAATTTCAATAGGACTTTTTGAAATATAGACTCAATAACATAAAGTAACTTATAGCAGTATATGCAGATATATAAGTATATATCTATGTACATATATATTACATATATCTTTATACAAACATCACAGAAATCTTGATCTGAGATGAAAAGTAGTTAATAGTAGTTTTAGTTTTAATAAAACTAGTGAATATCTATATGCACTTTTATAAAATTTCAACAGTATGACATTTTATAAGAAGAAGCTTATCTTATTTTCCTCTAATCTAACTTTCCTGAAATTGACCACTGTTGAGAGTTTCCTGTGATTTCTCCCAGTATTAATTAACTCCATCCATGCAATTAATTCAATGACCACTTAGTGTAAAATTTTCTACTGAACTCTTACCAATTTTCTACCCAATGCAACACAAAAGTTAATAAAAGGAAATGTATCTTTAACTTTGTAATGTAGACAGCAAGACACATACAGAGCAAATAAAAATCAGTGTCCATATAAGATGCTATGAAAAATATATTATAACAACATAATAAAGCAGAAAAGAAAGACTTCTCTGTATATACAGGAAGATCACCAATTTATGCACCCTGTCAGCTTCTCAGTTGATGTTTTGCTTCATGCCAGTACTGAGGGCATGAAAGCCAAGGGAAGACAGGGAATCTAGGTGCCTCAGTACGCTCATGACTGCAGAGTTACCATGCACAGGCAGGGGCACAAGCGGTGATGCATAAAGCGTACCCGGCCCACTACTGGATGAAGGTCAACTTTCTAGAGGTGGTAAGATGTGGTGGCTAACAGCAAGGGCTTCCGGCCTAGGACAGCCGCGAGGTTTGAATTTTGACTCTTCAGAATCTACTGAGATTTTCTCAGAGAAGTTATTAACCTCTTGGCAGTATTTTTCCACCATTTGGAAAACGGAGTAAATAACAATATCTACCTCCTTAGACTGCTGTAATAACTAAACGAATTCTTATAGACACAGTACTTAAAACTTTAATATTGTATAGCAAATAGCACATAAAATATACCTATTATCATCATTAAATTCACCTGTGAAAATATTACTATTACTAATTGGTTGTAGTTATTATAGGCTGCTTCCAAGAGATGAATGGAAATCTTAATTTCTTCTTAAATTTCTTTCTTTACTCCTAAAAACTTTAAGAAAGATAATATCATAAGATTAGAATCAGTGAAAAGCAAATGGACAAGTTCAGTTTATTCATTTGGCTTTGTGTTCTCTTAGCCATTATACTGATGAGAACCACAGAAAAATAGATGCCAATTTAAAACTAGATGAATACTCGGGAGGCAGAGACAGGAGGGTTGCTGAGTTCACGGTGGCTTGCCTGGGCTACATAGTGAGCGCAGGGCCAGCCTGAACTACAGAGCGAGACCCTGCCTCAAAAAAAAAAAAACTAGATGAATAGCTTAGCTGTGCCTCCTGCTACTTCTTGTAGTGTACTTGTTATAATGACTTGATTTCATTTTTTCAGTGTAACTAAATTCAATGGAAATACATTTTAGAAATTATTATTTCATGATAAAAATATTATCTGTTACTGTGTTGTCAGAGTGATGTAAACCAGTCATTGACAGTGGCTTTTACGCAGGTCAGACTTTAACCTATTGTTTGTCTATAATTCACTTCTGTTTCCATTCTTTAATTTTTCACAGGGTTCCTATGAAGTTGTGTGTTATGACAGGAAAACAGTCATAAATTTTTGTAGACTTCTATGGGTAAAACTCCTGAATCGACTGACATCCATTTAAAAACCTAAAACTATTACCTGGCATGAAGAATGGATCCCATTAACAGTGTGCTGTAAGGGGCAGCGGTATCATAAACTTACAGGCTCAACAGAATCAATAGGACAGGCATTGTGACGATCCTTTTAGTAACACAATGATTCAGAGTTTGAGTTCATCAACAAAATAACTGCAGCCCTGTAACATGAATAGCGGGATGACGGAAAGGCCTAAAGGTATTTCTCCGTGTAGGTTCATGTACAAGGACTTTTCAGTGGTTTCCTCTATCACATACTTTCTTTTATAATTATCACAATCTAAAACCTTACCTTTTGTTTATCATAGTTTCTCAGCTTCTCCTTTAAGTTTCTCTGAGCACCACCTTCATTCCAATAAAATCCTAAGTGGGTTTTCTTTGTAGTGGCTTTATAGTTTATGAAATAATACATCATAAAAGAATTACACTCCTTCAAAATGATCAAAATATCTGTCCTCATGATAAACATAAACTCTCAACATAGATGGTGAGATGTAGCATAAACTACTCAATAACTATTAGCTACTATAATTATTAGTTTTGAAGAACTGAAGCAAATAATTTCCTTACTAGAATGAAAGAGCTTACTGTGATTTCAGAAGCTAATTTACTCCTTGGGTCTTTTAACTAACTCTCACCAGACTTGTATCAAGCAGAATATTGTTTTCTACCCTTTGGAAAAATAAAGGTTGTCATGTTCACAATTTTTGTCTGCCTTTGGTCAAACAGTTCATTTCCACAAGAAAACTAAGCCAGTGCCTTGCTTTGTATGAGATTCACTTCTCTTCTAACGTGTTTCATCATGGAGGAGTAACTGCCCCCACAGTGACGTGCAAAGAAAAATATCCCCCGAAGGGCACAGCAGCTGATGAACAGGTCAGGCAGCTTCGGTACCGTGAGGAGTGTGAGATCTGCATTCTGAGCTAAGACTCGCTATATAATGCAGTTCTCCCACACTGAAAATTCATTATTGAAAAATCTGAGGGGTGGATGTGAAAACGACACCTGTCAACTGTTACTTTCTAGCCTAAAGGAAAGTTTTCACATAATTATAACTATTGACCTCGATGTTATACCCTCAGTGTAGAGAGGAGTAAGTTTAAGACAATATCAGCCTTATCCAAGGTGTTTTTTAGTTATGTCCAGTGGTGAAAGAGTTTGACTGACTTTGACTTCATTTAGAGAAGGCCATTAGGGCCAGATACTTCTGCAAAGGATGTTCAGTCTCTTAGGATATAAAGCATCATGACTGCTATGGTGCTGGCTGAGAGTGAACAAGATAATAAATGGTTAAAGAAGCTACAAAATCTATACATGACCTCATTTTAGGCTATAGAAACAAGAAAGTATGGTATTCTTCATCTAGTTTCTGGCTATGTCCTTTTTATATTTAAGTGAATATTTGTATCTGCCTATATTTTTTCTACCATTTCATAAAGGGTGGGACAGTGGAAGCTACTTTTTCATAAGCAATTGCAATGAAACTATTAAAGCCAGACTTAGAACTAAATACAGATGGTGTTAAAACATTGATTGGTGTCATTTGGTCCAGCCAATGTTTACTATTTTATAAAACATAGTTGTTGAAGGTAGTAGAATATGTCACCTAAAATACGACACTATGGAATGAGTGTTATTTTCAGCTAAAGGTGCTTGAAAAATAACAGATGAAGGAAAAGAATTTTACCCTACCTTTATTGTTTCTGAATACAGAAAAGAGAAACTGATGTGTCCTTCATGCACCAGAAAAAAATACATTTGATCTTGGCCAAGAGGCCAACAAGCAACATATAAAAGGAAAAATAAACTCTCTCGATTGAGCAGTTATGGTTGAGAGAATTCTGCACAAACAAATCTTGTTAAAACAATTCTCCTCTTTATCTAACCTACCTGTATTATATTTTCAAAATTGCCTCTGTGCCAGGCGTGGTGGCTCACGCTTGTCATCCCAGCACTCGGAAGGCAGAGACAGGAGGATTGCTGAGTTTGAGGCTTGCCTGGGCTCCAGAGTGAGCTCAGGGCCAGCCTGAACTACAAAGCGAGACCCTGTCTAAAAAAAAAATTGCCTCTCTTTCATGAAACTTGTATAAGGACATTTTTTGAAGTTTTAAAAAATTTTACTTTTAATTTCATTATAAGGGGCTCTGTGCCACATCAAATTATATAAATTTATATGTCTTGTTCCTGTTAATTTTTTATGACAATTTAATTATCAGGGCCACAACACAATCCTAAACAAATAGCGATAGAGTTTTGCCTCCATGATATAGCAGAGTGTTAGGTTATAATGCAGTGTGGATGAATACTTGGAAGTTGAAATGTGATGTTAAAAGGAAGCAGTGGCGGCTGTCACCAGACATAATCATTTACACCTTTAAAATCATGACTGCTGCCATAACCATTCCTTACACTGTGTGTTCTACTTCTCTATAGCAGAAACAAGAAACTTGCCTTCTTGGTCCTCTTTAATCTGTAGCACAAGTAAACACCTGTAGACACTGTGGTGGGACAGAAGCAGGCAGATGTGTCAGGATACCGTGGATTCGGGAGTAGGAAAACAAAGGAAAATGGCTTCACTCAGACAGCTGTTAACAAACTCCTGCAGGAAGTACAGTTTCTCAGAGTCAAGTTTGCAAGATGGAGTTTGTGCTAGATTTGAGAGGAATGTCTGTTCATAATAACTGTGATATGCTTGAAGAAATTCCTGAAAACACATTTGGAGATTCTGGTTACATAATTCTGGAGTCTGATTATCTGGTCTTCCCAGAGACTCTACAATATCCAGGTGTAATACAATTCTATATTTCTATAAAAAATTTGAGCAACGAAGTATGTTTTATGATATTAACGTGAAAGTCAAAAGCTACTTCAGCTTTTAGTACCAAAAAACCCTGAAGGCAATTTAGTCAACTAAAAATTGATCACCCCTTTTTGATAACTGTTACTGTCCTTTTCACAGTTATTCTTTCATTTCAGAATGGGAAACTTACAGGTAGACAATTTTCTTCAATTTTCATTGAGAAAGACGTGAGTGGAATTCCCCACAGAAACAGTATTCTGCCATCCAATACACAGAGTGAGGTTCGCAAGCAAGATGAGCACGAACCTATAAAGAGCAAATGGACTGATGCAGCAAAAGTTCAGTGGAGAAAGACATAATATGTAGGTAAGCAGAATAAGCCCTTTCTTAGTGAAAATTATGGAATGCTTGGGCAAATAAAAACGCAGTAAAATAGTGGCCTCTTCAGTTAGCCGGAGTATTTGTTATTGATGCTGCAAAGTTCTTACTTAACCCTTATATATAAAGATTTCATGAGGTTAGGACTTTTTATCTTTAATTTAATGGAAGTAAAACTGATTATTAAGACAAAAAGAAAAAGTCATTTTAAAATAGGAAGCCACATTTTTAAAATGATCAAAAAGTCACGAGGACCAGCGAGAGTGAACAAGGAACTGAGAGAGCAAAAGGCTTTGAAATGAGCAAGACAACAAATTTTATTTGGCCTTTTTAAAATTTGAATCTTTATTGGTATGTTAGATATACACATCATGATCACACACAATATTGAGAATTTGTGTCAGCATATGATTCAATTTAATTATCCTTTTTTCTCATTCCCTCAACCAGTTTACAAGCCCCTGCCCCGATAGGGAAACTTTGTTTCCCTTTTTCTATTACCATTATATTTTTTCTTCCCTTTGTTACTTGAATATTTCCCATTTCCCTTTGAATATTTTGTTTCACAATATCTACCATATACTGTAGAACTCATTTACATCATCAGTTTCCTATACTAGAGAAAAGATATGTACTTACAGATCTGTGACCTATTTATTTCATTTATAAGTATGTCCCGAAGGTACATCCATTTGAATATAAATGTCTTAAACCTATCATTTTTTTGGCAGAGTAATACTCCATTTTATAGAAAAACCACATCTTCTTTATCCAGTTTCCAGTTGATGGGCATTTGGGTTATTTCCAAGATTTAGCTATCACAAATTGAGCTGCTATGAATATGATTGCACGTATGTCACTCTGAATAAGAATCATTTAGGATTCTTTTAATTATTCCATGTACATATCTAGCAGCAGCTTTTCAAAAGGCTACTATCTAGAATATAGAAAGAGCTTAAAAAAATCAGTATCCACACAAATTCAAAGACCCAGTTTAAAAAATGGGCATCTGAAATGAACGGATACTTTTCAGAAGAAGAAGTAAAAGCAGCTAAGAAATATACAAAGAAATGTTCAACATCACTAGTCATTCAAGAGATGGAGATGAAAACAACACTGAGATTCCATTTCACTCCACAAAGAATAGCTGCCATCTCGAAATTAACCAGCAACCAATGCTGGCGAGGCTCTTCTCCACTACTGGTGGGAATGTAGACTGGACAACCGCTATGGAAATCAGTGTGTAGGTTTCTTCAGAAAACTTTGATTAGAGGTTCCATGTGATCCTGCTATTCTCTGGCCTTTTAAGTAAATTTGAGTTAAGTTCAACTTGGTTAAAAACATAACATAGGTTTCTGAACCAATTCTCAAACATTGTTTCATCCTTCAAACAGTTAAGTGCTGATATTTCTCCAGTGTAGCATAAGGTTCTGAGGCTCTACAAATCTATCTATCTATCTATCTATCTATCTATCTATCTATCTATCTATCTATCTATCTGTCTGTCTGTCTGTCTGTCTGTCTGTCTGTCTGTCTGTCTGTCTGTCTATCTATCTATCTATCTATATCTTTCTGTTCCAGAATAGCTACACTTAAGAGAGAAGCCAAAAAGTCCATCAGCACATTTAAAGAGAAGACGAAATGCTCTGTCAGAGGGCAGTGTAGGATTGAAAGGGTCTTCCCCATAGACATAGGTGTACGGGTGTGCCGCGCGGTTGCTGAGTGCTGTTCTAAAACCCTGCAAGGAGATGATACAAATGGAGCCACCCTCAGGAGGATATGCCTTGCATGAGCTTTCAACGACTACTAACATTAACTGAATTAAAAGTTCAGGGGTAAATAATGAGAGGAAAGAAAAAATGTGATGGTGATAAAAAAAAAAAGGGAAACAAAGCTTAGGTATATAGAGGGTGAGGAGTTGTGGGTGGGTAGGGAAGGGTAAAAATGAGAATTAACTCGTGTCATATACTGGTACAAATTCTCATTAATAAGTGTGATTATGATGTGTATTTGTGAGTACCAATAGAAATTTAAAAAGTACTCAGAGCAGTATTTACATTGAAATCTATTCTGTTTGTGAAACATTCATACATTATAAAATACAATACCCTTTTATAAAATACTAAATCTGTTTAAATCTTTTTCAGTAATGTCTGGACTCTTGAACAATTTACACATTTCCTTTCCACTCGCTGCTAATTTTCATACCCTTTTGAGTGAACTACTGAACCCTGAAATATTACATGACAATGACTAACACTGGTGTGACTCTATTGACTAGTATTTTATCTTTCTTCCTTTCTTTTGTCTTTTATGTTTTATTTTGTATGTGACTGAAGAATAAAGTTAAAATCAGGAGCATCCACTGTTTTAATAAATGTTGTTGTTGA
>PVIC010030813.1:0-21690 GCA_004025085.1 Thryonomys swinderianus
GACAAGAACAATAAATACAAGGAATAAAGATAGGAAAGGAAGAAGTTAAACTCTCAATATTTTGTGTTGACATGATACTCTATACAGATGATTCTAAAAATTCATGCAAAAGACTGTTAGACTAAATTGCCTCAGAAATTGAGAAAATAATTCTTTTTTATGGTTCTTTTTTCCATTATTGAGTTTATTGGTACATTTAAAATATATACTATAATCACATTCAACACTGAGAATTTTATCTGTAGATGACATATCTCGATACTCATTTTTTCTCATTCCCCAGCCCTCCTTACTGCCCCACCCTCTATACACATAAGTTTTGCTTCCATTTTTTAACCATCACATTGTTTTCTTCCCCTCTTTACTTTCCCTACCCCCTTTCTCTTTCCATTTGGATATTTTCTTCCTATTTCACAATATCTATCATACCTTTTGGACCTCATTTACACCTTCATAGTAGAGAAATAATATGATATTTATACATCTGTATCCTATTGATTTCACTTATGAGTATATCCTCAAGAAACATCCATTTTAGTATAAATATATCTAGTTTATCATTCTTTATATCACAGGAATATTCCATATTATATATTACAAGAAACCCACATCTTCTTCATCTGGTTTCTAGTTGATGGGCATTCTCACTGTTTCCAAGATTTTTCTATTACAAACTGTGCTGCAATAAAAATAGGTGCATATGTCATTGCGACATGAATCTTTTAATTCTTTCATGCATATTCCTAGCAGGGAAATAGCAGGGTCAAATTGGACCTATAATCCTAGATTTTGAGGAAGCTCTACACTGATCTCCACAGTGGTTGCACCAGTCTACAGTCACAACTACATTGGAGAAGGGTTCCTTTCTTTGGACAGCCTTGCCGGCATTTGTTGTTGGTTAATATCAAGATAAAGGTCCATTCTTTGTGCAGTGCTAGGGAATCTCAGTGTTGTTTTCATGTGCATCTCTCTAAGGACCATTTTCAAACTAGCATCCAAAAACAAATGAAGTATGTAGAATTTAATTTACCACAATTTTAAGAGAGGTGAAAGCTAAATTAACCTGAGTCAGGCTGAAACAATGAGATTCTCTGGGAGTTTCTGAGTTGTGACTCAAGGTTACATGGCACAGGAAAGCTGGAAAGGAAATGACAGGAGAGGAGATGAAATGTTGGCCGTCACCACCTCTGTTGATGAAGAGAAGTGTGTTTGCCAAAGTTCTTTTGCAAAAGTACTGAGGTGTTGCAGAGCCGACAAACAAAGCTTCCCTATGGTGAGGCAAAGTGGAAATCCCTTTACTTTAATGAAAATAAAAGCCTTTCTTCTGATGAAGCAGTCCTCTGTTTTATCTCAAAAGGCCACAGAAGAAAGTGTTCATATAAAAACCCATTGGATGATCCAAAGGTTATTTAGTCCATATATGTATATTTGCCTTGTCTTCATGTTTCTAAAATCATCATAGCTTTAACACAGAAGTATTATTCTGTTTGTTTTCTTGCTCTAATGGAAAACATTGCAAAGTCCTCCAGGTATGGGCTAGGCCTTCAGACTCCTGATGAGCCAGCAAAACATAAGAGTGTGATAAAGAACATACTTGCCCCTCTCAACCCCAGGAAGGAGGGTTAACTTCAGGATGAAGCACCACGGCTTCCCAAGCCAGCACTACCTCGCACAGGAATTTCCTGTGTAACAAGCCAGACACCTTGAGCAAAGGTAGTCTGTGCCGTGATGATTCCATACTCTTCCCTTTCCTGCACAGATCCAGGCTCCAAGGAGGAAGGAGTTGCCTTTCTCCTCATGCTCCTCAGTGTGTTGCTGCTGTTCAGTGCTCTGCGAGATCTTCACTTCCTTTCTCTCAGGGCTTCTCAGCTGTCCCCTAAAAGGGAAATTGTAACAACTCCATTAGCTACATCTTAATCAACTATCTAGTAAAACGGAACATTATGACTTTATCATAACCCTATGCTGGTTTTACACAATATTCACCAAACAGATATTTATCAGCAGACTTCTGCATTCTAAAAACTTTGTAAACCACAAGTACAGTGATAACCACACACATAAAAATAATTGGAATAATATGCTACATAGAAATACTCTCACTCACTCAAGTATAACCCTATGAAATTGAATAGTATCCCTCTTACAGGAGGCAGAAAATTCCCACTTCCATGCATATCTTCACTTCAGTTTGGTGAGAATAGCGTCATATTCTTCATCTATAGAACCGTAGATGATAAGTTTTGATTGTTGTAAGTCACTGAATCTTTGGGTTATTTGCTGTTATAATTAGCACAACTGCTTGCACAAAGTGGGGAATTGGTAAATAGGGAATAATCCACAGAATTATAAGCATAGTACAAGGTGTATTGTAATAGAAAAGTTTAATTGTAGTTTTGTAGTGTACTTTGTGTCTTTGTTGTTAATTTTTTTTTTTTTTTGAGACAGGGTCTCACTTTGTAGTTCAGGCTGGCCCTGAGTTCACTATGGAGCCCAGGCAAACCTCGAACTCAGCAATCCTCCTATCTCTGCTTCCCGAGTGCTGGGATTACAGGCATTGAGCCACCATGTCTGTCACTGTGGTATGTGGTATTGTTTGCTGGTGGGCGTGAGTCACCATGCCCAGCATTGTATATGGTTATCTGGATTGAACTCAAGACCTTGCGCCTGCGAGGCAGGTGCCAGAACCACTGAGCTAAATCTCTGGCCCTTTGTTGTTAATTTTTAAATGATAGTTTTCATTATAATTTTATTCTCTGCTATTTTTAGTTTGATTTGACCACCAGAAATTGTGCTTGTTAAACATAGAATGAAGGGCCAGAGATTTAGCTCAGTGGTTCTGGCGCCTGCCTCGCAAGCGCAAGGTCCTGAGTTCTATCCCAGTAACCACATACAGTGCTGGGCGTGGTGGCTCAGGCCCACCAGCAATCAATACCACAGTGTTGGGCATGGTGGCTCACACCTGTCATCCCAGCACTCAGGAGGCAGAGACAGCAGGTCGCTGAGTTCAAGGTTTGCCTGGGCTACATAGTGAGCTCAGGGCCAGCCTGAACTACAAAGCGAGACACTGTCTCAAAAAAAAAAAAAGAATAAATACTGACTTGCATGACTGTAGTATTGACTTCATTCATAATCTTATATATTTTCCAGGACACAAAAGAAAACCGCTAAGTGCTTATTGCAAAACTAAGTAACATATTTAAATTTCAAACTCATTTCAATCACTGCTTTGTCTATAAAAGCAATTTCTTGGCCTTTCTCAAGCTTCCCTGTACTGAGATGCCGACAGCCCAGCCCTATTCAAAGCTTGCTATCCACCTAAACTTCTTCCATATCTGTGCAATGCTTTTATTTTTAATTTCATGTTCATTTATCTCAGGTAAACTCTTAGCATTGCTTTCTAAAATCATCACCAACCCTTAGTGGATTCAATTCTCAAATTTCATAATTATCTATTTCAAGATTTTTAATTTTCCTCAACTATTTGAAAATCCTGTGTTTTCTTCTCACACTCAGCTGTTAAATGTATGTCTGCAATGACAAAATGCACCTACTTCCCCATTTCTATATGTCTAGGTAACCATACTTCTGCTGCTATCAGGAGAGAACTCAGGCCAAACTCATAATGTGAGCACCAGAGGCTATTGCATCGTCCCTCAGTGTTGTTTTCTTCTCCATCTCTGGAATGACCAGAGATGTTGAACATTTCTTCATTTGCTTTTTGGCTGCTTTTACTTCTGCCTCTGAGAAGTGTCTGCTCATTTCAGATGCCCATTTGCAACCAGAATACAGAGAGTTCTGAAGAAAATCATACACCCTGATCAAGTTGGATATAATCCTAGAATGCAAGGCTGATTTAACATATGTAAATCAATAAATGTTATACACTGTATTAGCAGACTCAAGGACAAAGACTATATGGTCATCTCAATAGATGCAGAAAAAGCATTTGACAAAATCTAACACCCATTTATGATCAAAACTCTACAGAGAATCAGAATCAATGGACTTTATCTCAAACTAATGCAAGCTATTTATGAGAAACCAACAGCCAGCACCATACTAAATGGGAGACAACTGAAACCTTTTCCACTAAGAACAAGAATGAGACAAGGATGTCCGATGTCACCACTGTTATTCAATATAGTGCTGGGAACAGCCACAGCAATTAGTCAAGAAAAGAAATAAAAGTAATAAAGATAGGTAAGGAAGAAGTTAAACTGTCATTATTCACCAATATGTTTCTCTATATAGAGGATTCTAAAAACTGAACTAAAAGACTGCTTAGACTTAATTATCAAATTTAGTAGTGTTTCTGGATACAAGGTCAATGCTCAAAAATCAACAGCTCAACAAAAATCAACAGTTCAACAAAAATCAACAGTTTCTCCACAAACAACAGACTCACTGAAAGAAAAATTGGAGAGTCAGTCCCATTCACAATAGCACCCAGAAAAAATGAAATATCTAGGAATCAATCTAACAAAAGATGTGAAAGACCTCTACCCTGAAAAGTACGGGACACTGAAAAAGGAGATAGAAGAGGATATCAGAAAGACATCCCTTGTTCCTGGTTAGGGAGAACCAACATTACCAAAATGGCTATACTCTCACAGCTACTATATAGATTCAGTGCAATTCCAATTGAAATCCCAACACCATACTTCACAGAGCTAGAGAAAATAATCCAAAAATTTATCTGGAGCCACAAGAGACTGAGAATAGCAAAAGCCATTTTAAGCAACCAGGACATGGCAGAGGGTAGTACAGTCCCAACTCAAAACTGTACTGTTTATTTTTGTACCCATTAAAATGACTGATTCACTTCTACTTTAGAGTCTTTGTGTTTGCATTTCCTGAGTGAGGCATTCTTGGACTGTGCCTGACTTTCCAGTGCGTGTAAATGTCACATTGCTTGGTGAAACTTCTGATAACCCTTTGTATAACTCAAGTCTACCTTGAACAGATATGTTCTTTTTCCTCTCTACTGATTTATATGTTTTTCCTTTGTAAAAATATAGTCTCATTCTTTAATCATATTTTTCTTTGTTATCAGCTTGTCCACTCCAATCCCAAATTACAGTGAAAGCTATTATAAAACATTACAGTGAGTGAATAATAAATAACCTCAAGGAATACAATTTGTTAAGATGTGGTATTTGAATCACATGGAACATTAATATTCCTACTGAAAATACATGAGAACTTAAATGTTATTTTGGAATATGGTTGATAATTCTCAGTATATTTGTCTGTCTAGATAATAAATTCATAAAGAAGAAACAGTATATTAAGCAAGAATAATAAATGTGATCTGAAATATCTATAAAGAATATCTAGAAGTTTGGGTTTGAGTTACTTCCCACTTGGTGAATAACTGTTATGCATTAATTGCTTTGAATTTATACAAATGACAAGGTATTTTCAACAACTTTTGTAAAACCACAGAGATGTACCATATGGGTATTACAGAGAAAGTCTCAAATTGCCCACTCTGTACAAGATAAAATTCTGCTCCAATGTGATAAAAACAAGAGTGGAACCCCGCCTACCCAACTCTAACCAGCATTATATCATTATGTCATTGAGTGCTTATCCTGACTCACTCTCAGCCTGCCTCTCCATGTCTATCTCTGTCCTAATGTTTATCACACACACACACACACACACACACCACACAAACACACCACAACCTCATCCTCATGAGGTAAATGCATTTACTATCTAGACAATGAAACAGAAAATGAGATAAGCTAAAAGACATTTCATTGTCACTTTGGGGAGGAAAAAATATTATAGTTTAACTTTGTCATATTTGTAATTTTGTCTGTTTAAACTTGGCATCTTAAAAACTGTAAATATTTTGTTTTGTTTTGCTCTGTTTTGCTTTTTTTAATTGAATTATTTATTGGTACAATTCACATACATCTCACAATCACACATAATATTGGGGAATTTGTACCAATATATGACACAAGCCAATTCTCATTTTTACCCATATCCCCACACACCCACACCCCCACCCCCTATATACATGCTCTTTTATTTTCTTCTGGAATCATATTTATCCTTCCCCTCATTACATCCCCACACCAAATTTCCCTTGGAAATTTCCCATTCTACAAAGACCATCATACTTTCTAGAGCTCATTTGCATCTACAGGTGCTCATATCAATGAGAAGATCCGGTATTTGCCTATCTGTGATCTATTGATTTCACTCATTAGCGTGTCCTCCAGGTGTATCCATTTGCACATAAATGAATCAATCTTGTCATTCTTTATGGCAGAGTAGTACTCCATTTTAGAAAAAAAAAACACATCTTCTTTATCCACTCTCCAGTTGATGGGCATTTGGGTTGTTTCCAAGACTGAGCTATCACAAACTGACCTGCTATGAACAAGGGTGTACATCTGTCTTTCCAATGTGATTTTTAAATTCTTTTGGGTATATTCCTAGCAGGGGGATAGCAGGGTCAAATGGGACCCCTAGTCCTAGTTTTCTGAGAAATCTCCACATATATCTCCACAATGATTGCACAATCTACAATCTCACCAACAGTGGAGAAGGGTTCCTTTCTCCCCACAGCCTCACCAGTATTTATTGTTGGTTGATTTTGTAATAGCGACCATTCTTTGTGGAGTGAGATGAAATCTCAGTGTTATTTTCATTTGCATCTCTCGAATGACCACTGATGTTGAACATTTATTCATATGTTTCTTAGCTGGTTGACTTCTGCCTCTGAGAAGTGTTGTTCATTTCATATGCCCGTTTTTGAATTGGGTCTTTAAACTTGGGGAGGCTGATCTATTTAAATTCTTTATATATTGTAGATAATAGCCCTTTGTCTGATAAACTGCTAGTAAAGATTTTTTCCCATGTTGTTGGTTGTCTTTTAGCAGTGTCAGTGACTTCTTTTGCTGTGCAAAAGCTTTTCAGTAGGATGAGATCCCATTTGTTGACTTTTTTCTGCTACTTCTTGTGCCTGTTGTCACCACTCTTGTTCAATATAGTGCTGGAAACATTAGCCATAGCAATCAGGCAGGACAAAGATATAAAAGGAATCAGTTTTGTTTTAATTCCCTCAAGACATGCTACTGATAACACTTTGTGCCTCTAGCCACTCTGAGTTACTGTTTGGTTTTCAACCTTGTTTCACTTTGGAAAATTCCATTAACATTTTAGAATACTCAATTTCAATTGCTTTTAGAACTAAAAATGTAGTTTGAATGCAACAAATTTTTTAATCATTGTTCATTATGGAAAAGTACAAATACAAATATGTTATGTACAGACTTTGGTTCTCATGACAAAACATTTTCAATTTATCTCTTGAATATTCAAAGTAGATTAAAGGCAAGGTATAATATTAGAATGTATGTTAATAAAGTAGCAAAAATATAAACTTGAAGTCTACAATTTCACATTTAAGTTTTAATTGTATCACTGTCTGAGGAGTTCAAATTCCAGGTATTTTTTCAGTCCTTAGGATTTTATTTGCTTTATTTACTTATTTGTTTGTTTGCTTATAATCTGTAAAATGAATATATTGGGCTGGTGATTTCTAAATTTATCTTTGCCTATCACTGATACTATAAGGTTTTGTTACATCAATATTAGTAAAGCAGAATGAATATAAATGTTCTGCTCATTCTTCATGCACAGTTTGGAAATCTCAAGCAATGAATACTAAACTCACATTTCTTATTTATGTATTTCTTGATCTCATTTTGTGACTATTCCCTTTGCAGTAGCCTCTGGGCACATTTACAGGATTTAATAAGAAGAGAGATGATATCTTCAATCTTAATTGTATAGCAGAATGATAAACTCAGAGATAGAAAACTTGTCTTGTAAATTTAATTTCCTCTAAGCTTGTTATGAAGAATATACCAGAGACTATAACAGCTCTCATCTCGTCATTGTATTACATGAACTTTTCAATTCCCATGTCAACTAGTATTAATGTGTTTAAAGGCACATTGCCTATTTGAGAAGATATATGGTACACATATTAGTTTTATTGAAAATACATCCATGTGGTTTAACCCACCATAGACCTATGTGGCTCAATTCCAATCAATTCTTTTTAATAATTTGGGTTTAGAAAAATCTCTGATTCCCAGTAGTATTTGCATTCAAGAGCTCATGCTAGATAATACAATTTCCCATTACTTAAAAGAATTGTCTTGTCCCATAACTAGTTTTACTGCATTTCGAGTGAAATGTGAAGCATCATGATTAATTTTAATATCACAATAAAAAATTATAGTTTATTTTGTAATTATTTTTGGCCAGGAATTTAATAAAACATGTCTATATCATAACGATCTTTGAGGCAATGTCTGCTTATGACTTAATGGCATATTAATACAAGAAAAAATATATTTATTAATTTCATTCCCAAAAGGTAAATAAAGCAATCAAAGCAGGATAATATCTGCAAAAGGATAGAGTGAAGACCAAGCAACCAAAAGATGTAATGAACATTTATGAAGGAAAATGTAGTGCGCTGCCTTTATAGAAATGGTTTCACTCAAGGGTTGCCAAAACTCACTACTATGAGCAAAATCCATTGCTTTTATGGATTAGGAAAATAAAATATGAAGAACTACATTGGTCACTCAGAGTTCAGAACTTGTTAAATGCAAGCTGACAGTCAACTCTGAAACTGGAGCTTTAAAGACTCTTTATATCGTTTGCCATGTTTCTTACTAGGTGGACTCCATTTCCAGCCCCTTGAATCTGGTTTCTCTTGGGACCTGTTGGAAGCTACTGAGCTGAGGACCTTGAGATGAATCCTGAGTAACGCGCAAGGCCTGGCTCTGAGGACATTACGCTGTCAAAGCACCTCTTGTGTTCAGCTCCCGACCTCTGCCTAGGCCTTAAGGGGAAATAGCACTGGAAGCTCCGTGTCCTTGATAGCTGGCTGCAGCGTAACTAGCTGCTTGAGGATGTCCTACTTGTCATATTCTCAGCATAAAACAAAGAGCTTGTTCTCTCCGAAAGTGCTCCAAACACTCCTCCTTAAAGTTGTATAAAATAAACTTGCTCCACAGATTCAGTATATGTATGTTTCTGTATGGTTTTTTTTTTCCTAGTCTCCTCTCATGCTTATACTAGATGTTAAAATTGTTTTCTTAAGTTCAACTATAGTAATTTTTGTTTTGGTTAGGTTTGGTGAATTGTAAAAATCTGGAGTAACTAAGACAAGAATTAGTGAATATCTAATTTTTTTTGTTACAAATTTTCCTTTTCTGATTTCCAGGTCTTCTGTTTTAAGTTGTTTGCACAATATAAAATTTTGGCTCAAAATATTCTATTCAAAAGCAGAAATAATTTGTTAGATTCTTTAAACTATCTTTAAATTGTCATGTGGAATTATGTGTTATGTAAATGATATTCTTCTGTGATTAGTATTCAGTTCTAGAGAAAAGGGTCAAGTATATAGTTTATATTTATATAAAATTGTGCATAATTTATAATATAGCAAAAACTAATGTATAATGCACTACATAACATATTTTCCATAATTTATTATATAATATGTAATTTGTACATAAAGTATTTGCAATTATTCACTGATTTTTAAATCAGTCAAAATACACCAAATGTACTTAGATTTTAATACAATTTACTTTTGCTCAGAGTTTATCAACTAAAATCAATCTATTTTTATTTTTTGCTTTTTTGTGGGATGATTACAATGAAAAGTATAAATTTTCTATCTTCACAAGTGATTATACTATAGTAGAATCTCTTATAGGTATATAAATTATTTTATTTTAAGGAAAAAACTACCCTCAAGAAAGAAAAGCACGTGCTATGTCTTGTATCTCAAGACATATGTGTTATGCCTCATATCTTTAGATGCCCCTCCAAAGCCTCATGGACTCATCGGTGAGGCTTTTCTGATGGCTGGAACCAGAGTGTGTGAATTTGGATTATGGATGGGAGATAAGCGGAACAATCCACTGATTGGATTAGTATGTTTCTGGGTGTGGCTGGATGGTTCTTAACGTGTCACAACCAATGGACCTGTGACCCAAATGGAATAGATAGGGGAAGGGAAGCTCATTGCTGGTTGCTGGGTGTTTCTTGCCTACCATGCCATGGACTGTTTCTACTCTGCCATGTCACCCTGCCTGGAACCATCTGATGGAACTGAAAACTGTATAAATTGAAAATGAAAGTAAAGTTTTCTTTCTTTCCCATGTGGGTTAAGGCATTTTAACCCACCAATACTAAAGTAACTAAGACAGTATTGTGTTTGGGTTGTATGTATCAATAAAGTTAAATATTGAAATTTTGATCATGCTCTAAAAATAATATTCCATGTTATAGATATTTTCAAAATTATAAAAACAATTCAGTAAAATCATTGATAGGTGATTTAATTTCTGAAATGTACTTTTGTAGACTTTAACCTGTTTTAGTACTAAAACCAATTACACTTTAGTATGTGATATTTTACTTTCTGCAATGTAATAATGTAATTTTTGAATAATTAAAAGCAAATGTTACAATACTGGCAAGATATCAAGGACTTGAACTATACTTATTTGTGTTATTCTTAATAAAATAGTGTAGTTAAATGTAATAAATATTTACAATGAAGACTTTAAAAAAATCCATTGAAGTTCATTTACATAAAGGACAACAAAAAACCTTACCTCCCACTTAATTTTATTCAAGTTATTAAATATTTATAAACCAGTTTTAGCAGAACATCAATAGATGACAATGTATGTAAAGGACAAATAAATAGCCTTACCTCTCATTCGACCTATGGTCACAATACTTTTGTGGAAAGTTGCCTATGAAGTTTTATTTTTCTGTCTATTTAAAATTAACAACAAAATGCTTAACTGTTCCTCCTATCATAGGCAGATTTAGCACAGATTCATAACACATTCACATATATTGTAAACAAATCTCAAAGACATGTGTGTTTTGTTTACTGAAATATAGGTACATATATTTAAAAGTACATTAAATTGTAGTCCAAGGTATCTGGAATCTTAAAATCAACCCCCCCCATACTTTTATCAGTCTCTACAACCTGGAGAAATGAAACACTTCATAAATATATTGATCAGCATTTTTTCCTGGGTAAAATGCCTAACAGCCATAGATTAACTAGGAGTTGGCTCATGGATTTAGATGTCCCAGTCCATTGTTTCTGGCCTTCAAGGCAAAAACATCACAGTGGGAAGGTATAGTGGAGCAAAACTGATTATTTAATAGAGGCCAGGAAGCAGAACGCATAGGAAAATGTTTAGGGGGGAATACACTCTCTAAGGGCAGGTCTCAGGTGGTCAAACGTTTCAAATTAAGCCCATTAAGCTAAGAATATTAGTGGATTAACCCACTGCTGAGTATAATAGCCTATAATTCAATCATCTTTCCAAGAGTTTGTTATCTATTCATGTTAATTAGTTCTAGCTGACACAGCAAAAAATTCAATAGAATAATCATCCATAATTATAGGTTCCATTGAAACATAAAGGAATATATAGACAATTATTTCCCCTGTTCACTCTGAGACAGGACAGTATAGGTCATAATTGTTTAGATAACTATACAGACAAATGGATAACAATCTGGGTTTGCTCCTTAAGACATTTTCTCTAGTCAACAAATCACCATATCATCTTCAATTTTTTCTTGTGCTGTGACTGCTTTTCCATAGCAACTCCACAACCGTATGTAACACACATAGTTACTTTTTACCCCCAGTAAAAGTCAGTGGCTTCGACTAATCAGTGTTTTTAAGGGCTGTCTAGCACTGGCCATCCTGGCTGCCCATTTCTCTAGCTCTTTAATTCTGTCTGAGCTTTTCTTTAACCTTGCATCATAGGACTGAGTAGGAGACTAGAACTCACCTTGGGGTCTCTGATAGCTTACTATCATGCTAACAGAGCATACAATGAGATACCAGTCAGCATTTTGTGCCTGCTACTGAAAATGTAAATTTTTAAATTTACTGTTCATAAAACATCCAATATTGTATCGCATAATTTCATAACGTTTTGTAAAGAGGAAGTGTTATAACATTTCTGTGGAACAAAGTCAGAAATAATCATAAGTTCTGAGGCACTTTCAATGGTCTTGTGGAATTTGATAGTTCCTTACTCAACTGAGAGATTTACATAAATATTTTCATGAAATCTTGAGTTGAGAGTTCCTTACACTGTAGTTGGAGAGTTTTTTAATGGACCCATGGGGTTTCCACATCTTTCTTGAACATGTATATTACTTCAGATATCTATTGCTATGTAACAAATCAGACAGATTTTTACCATGTGAAAGAATATATGATTCTCTCTTGGTAATCAAGGAGGATTGGTCTGTGGATCCCAGCACACACTATAGATGTCAAATATAGGGATGCCCCTGTTTCTCATAAACCACGGTGCACTGCTTGTACATGGACTCCACACCCTTCTCTTATACTTGCACTCATTTGCAGATAAATTGTAACATATAAAGCTTAATTCTGTAACTGAGGCACAAAAACAAAGCTTGTACTTGTTTACCTCAGACACGGATTGTTCCTGTTGTTTTTCTCCCCAGTTCATTAAAGCTGTGAAGGTGGAGTCTGAGGATACAGAAATTTAACTGGGCTGTGTTGTCACCTGTACTGCGTCTTCTGCCCAAGGTTGACACAGCTCCGATTCGGTGTTTGTGATGCATCCCACCCATCAGCTACTGACAGATTTGCTTCAAAACTAATCAGAGTTGTTTTCAGATTTTATTTTGCTGTAGCAGAGTGAATGAGGGTCTGACTTCTTAACTACTGTAGGCTGGAGGGATCCCACACAACCCAAATGCAGGGTATCAGTGGTTAGTTGCTAGGTGGCCCTCTCAACAGACAGCCATGAGATGTAGAAAAGGCACTGTCTGTTGCATGATATAAAGTTTGTAGTAATATACTGGATATATTATGTGTTGAACAACATATGACTTTCAAAAGAAAATTTTAACATAGTATAACACATATGTTGTACGTTATCCTGATTGAAGTACTGGTCACAGGAGCATGGATGCCTCTTCTTGGAACAGTAGATGTACTAAAGGGAATTTTTTTCAAATTTTTTTTTTTTTTGGTACCAGGGATCAAACTCTGGACCTTGCACTTCCCTGGGAGGTCCTAGAACTCCTGAGCTAAATTCCCAGTCCAGAGAGATTTCATTTATAGCTTGCCCATCCCAGTCTGTCTTGCAGTGATCCAAACTCTGCAAAAGCTGTCTTCTCCTTGCTTCTCCCTCCTGAGCAAGATCAACAACTAATGACCCAGAATGACCATGTGGCACAAATGAGGGATGATACAACATCCATGGAATCGCTGAGCAAGGGACTCTTTTATTCTGAGATACATATTTGATTTAAAAGTCTTATATCATTAATCTTTCCTGTTGTCTTGGCCTGGAAAAAGGAAATAAATCACATTATAATCATTTGAGGTTCAATTTACATATTTAAGGTTAAAAAATAAGCAAAGAAAGTTTAAGTTGTTCATGTTCCCTAGGGGCCTCTAAAAGGTGAGGAAACTAGGTCTTTGCAATGACTGCTAATTGGAGTTTGAGTTGCTTGGGTCCAAAGGAAATGTTTTCAGAAGAACAAATATGATAAATAATGAGCAGGCCAAGAGACACTTCTGTTTTGTCTACTAAAAGTATTTGGAAATTACCATAGTCCGTTTTTAGCCACATTCCAACTCTCAAGCCAAGAGACATACATATACTAAATGAAAACCACTACAACAAGGTAATGATATTTGCATTCTTCAGTGTGGTATACATTATACCAACATGTGTTCTTAACACTTTAACTTTTACTTTTCCAAAGATCAGGGTCAATCTGCAACAGTTATTGCCCTTATGAGCCCCAAATCGGGGTTATCCAAGTATAAAAGTTAAGAATTACAGAAATCTTAATTTTTAACCATAAAACTTTATGATGTTCTCTGTTTGTATTTCTGCTGCTCCTTAAAATTGTTATCATGGGATGTATCATGCAAAAGATACATGGTCTGGTCCATTTTATATTTTTTATATTCCATTTTGTAACACTGAAAACACATACTAGTTTGCTAGAGTTGCCATAACATAATACCACAGACAGACTCTTAAAGAAATTTCTTTGTGCAAGGGTCTGGAGATGACAGGTGCACAGGTCTGGAGATGACTGGTGTACAGATGAAAAAAAAAAGTGGATTTGAATAAATATTCCTTTTTTCAATTTTGTTACTCTTAGTTTCTCTTCTTTCGTTTTTTCTTCCTTCCTTTCTTTCTTTCCTTCATTCCTTCCTTCCTGCTTTCTTCCTTCCTTCCTTTCTTCTCCCTTCTTTCTTTCTTTCTTTCTTTCTTTCTTTCTTTCTTTCTTTCTTTCTTTCTTTCTTTCTTTCTTTCTTCCTTCTTCCTTCCTTCCTTCCTTCCTTCCTTCCTTCCTTCCTTCCTTCCTTCCTTCCTTCCTTCCTTCCTTCCTTCTCCCTTTCTTTCTTTGCTCCTTCTTTCCTTCCCTCCTTCCTTCTTCCCATCTTCGAATCAGTGTTTGTAGTCCAGGCTGGCCATGAACTCACTGTCTGTCATAGGGTGGCCTAAATCTCATAGTGATCATTCCAACTCAGCCTTTAAAGTTTAATACAATGCATTTGTGTACTTTGATGAGAAAGCAGGGTATCCTTAACCATGCACACATGCACACACATGCATACACAAATGAAAATATCAATATGCACACACCCTCTAAGAATCAGCAGTCACTCATTCAATCATCAACATAGTTTGAGACCCCTGTCAAAACAAGAATAAAGAATACACACAAAAGAGAAGCAGTTTGCATCTTAGCTACCTTATTTTTGAAAAATAATAAATTAATATTTTGTCTCCAAAGCTTCTTTCACATTCCAGTTATGGAATTTGTAGGTGTACAACACATATCCTCTTCACATACTCCACAGCCATTTATGGTAATACCTTCTTTGAATGCAACTAACTGACCTTATTTTGTGTTAGTCCTTTGAAGAATGAATCACACATTGGTGGAAATGAATTTGAACTTATGTGGGTAGATATTCTTACAGAGAGAATAACTGCCAAGGAAATATGTTGGTTCTACTCTGTTGTATTAGGAAACCAGCTTAGGATATTGAAACAGGCAAGTGCAACCAAGATCAGTGAGCAATCAATACCTTAAGATTGAACCAATAAAAGCAAAAAGCTTGGCTATTTCACTGAGAACTAGAAGCATTTCACATTACAGAAAACAGTTTACAGAGTAGAAAGTACAGAAAGAAACATGCTGATGTTGTTTCAAACATCTCCTCTTCCTTTATAACCTTCCACTTATTGAAACTCAGCCTGAAATCAACTATGAGTGATGCATTACTGATGCAACATATGGGGGCAAGGAAGGGTTAGAAATCCCAGGGATAAACTTAAGATAGAGGAGCTAAAAGTTGAAAATTTGTACCCTCTAGAAAAACCATGGTCGCAGTAAATTCCTCTCTCTCCCTTCTGTATGTTTACATCATGTATCTGAATTCGGTTGGAGGAAAACCTGAATACTACAATGAAGAGAACTTTGACTGTACGGTAACTACCTTGCAGTAAACCCTTACTGCAGAGAGGAAACATACTAAACTCAATTATCCTGCATTTCCAAGAGACTTTATTAGACCTTATATTTTTCATTCTTCAAATAATAAATTTTTCCCATCTCACTTTAATATCAGGACCTAGCTTTAAATTTTGATTAAAAGGTTACAGTAATCAGAAAGCAATGTCTATAGTCTTTGACCATGACACCCCATCATTCAGTATCTGAAGTCATCTACTATGTTTTCCAAGTTAACTTGGATGAATCATTGTGACTGTACCTGTAGTTATTTTTCTTCCTATTGGGCACATATCATATTTTCTCATTTACTCACAACATTTACTCCAGAAAAATCTCCCCTTATGTTTGTTTATTGCCAACATTTTCTCTCTAGAAGATCATTGCTATCAGCATACAGAAATGCTATTTTTCTTTAATATTTCCGTAATCTTTTGGCAACATGACTTACTTAATTACTCATTCTTTGAATAGTAAACTTTTTGGCTTTGCCCAAAGAAAGGACTGGCCATTTTCCCCCAAGCTCTCAGCAGGCAAAGTCTGAAAGCTTGGGATTTCTTGATGGAGAGGAGTATGCTATGCATGAGAGACCTCTGGTATTACACGTTGTGATTTAAGTTTTCAGGGTGACACATGGTGTACTATATTCAGGGAATGGACAGATGGACACTGTGATTTACTTAATAAGTCTAATCAGTTATCCCTATAAAACAAGAATTTTGTAAAACTCCTGGACACTGTAGCATGATAGGCTCCTTGGGAGTAAATACCTGGAGCAGATGTTGTGCAACAATTCTGGGTGATAATGTATCCTGAAGACAGTGAAAATTTAATGTTTGGAATTCCTTATAAGCTCTGCCATATATGCCTCTTCCCTGTGTAGATTGAATGTATGCTTTCTTGGTAATACACAGTTGCTATTTTTATACAATGAGTTCATGTTATTTTATTATTTTATAATTTTATATTATTTTTTGTGGTATCAGTGATCAAATTCAGGACCTTGTGCTTGCCAGGCCAGCACTGTGCCGCTGAGCTACATCCCCAGCCCCATGAGTCTAGTTTACACTGAGTCCTCCTAGGGAATAATTAAACCTGGGGAAGGTTCTGAGTACTGCTTAGCTCAGATTTGGTGCCATAATGTTGAGAGTCTTTGAGGACTGTGTCCGCAGACTTTCTAGTTTGAATAAATCTGGGCTCTGCTTTTTGACAAGATTCTCATTTCAAACACAGAGTAGCATTTTAATGTTTTCCCTCCTGTGTTATTCAACTTCAATTCAAATTTCAATGTTCTTTTCTCACTTAGGTATTACTAGTTTTCTTGCAGGGCTGATTCTTTTTCTTTTTTTTTTTTCTCCTTTTACTCTGCATTAATGCTATTATGATCTCATTCATTCTTAAGGCCTTAAATCTCATCTCTTTGGCAGTGATGTGAAATATATATCACTTCATTTATTGTCATGAAGTTCGAGCTAACACACTTAATCACACTCATCTGGACAATTTATGGACTTCTAAACCTAACGTGCTCAAATGAATACCAGTCTCTTATGTGGGGCTCAGAATATGCTACCCTACCATACTTAGAATTAAATGAGACTGGAAAAGTCTTAGAAGCAAGAAGTTCACTGACTTTACACACATTTCCAAATGAAAGCTGGTTCTAAAGGAATTCTTTGGTCTTCCTTGCCTGACTAGACTAAAAACCTCTTTGGCAATACCTATTGTGAAATAGGAAGAAAATATTTTTTAAAAAAGGATGGGAGAAGGGAAAGTAATAAGTAAAGTTGATAGATCACAGATGTGTAAATACCATATCTTTTTTCTGATATGAGAACCTGTAGATGTAAATGAGTTCTAGAATGTATGATAGATTTTGTGAAATAGGAAATACCAAAAGAGAATGCGGTAAAGGAAAATAATGAGGGGAAAGAATAAATACAATTTGAAAAGAAAAAGAAAGCACATGTACATAGGGAGTGGGTGTTGTAGGGTGGGTAGGGATATGGGTAAAAATGAGAATTAACTCATGTCATATACTGGTACAAATTCCCCAATATTGAGTGTGATTATGTGCTATCTATAAAGTGTAACAATGAAGAATTCAATTAAAAAATAAAATAAAATAAATTACTGAATGGAAAAATTAAAACAAATTTTTGATGGCAAAATATTTTTAAAAATGGAAACAAAACATATACATAGAGGGGGTGGAGGAGATAGAGAGGGCAGAGGAATGGGAAACAATGATAATTAGGATATACCATGTACAGACACAAATTTGTAATGTTGGGTGTGACCATAATGTATATTTAAAATGCACTGGGGAACTCAGTAAATGAAAGAAAACAAACAAGCAAACAAACCAAAAATAAATTAAAGTCCTCATAGCACAACAGTCCTCGCCTGCATCTAAAATGAAAGAACATCATTAAGTCTTTTTCTTCAAACACATTTCTAAATAGCTGCTCTTTCTTCCTTAAATCTAACATAGATAGTTGTCCCTGAGCTGGTGTTGGGGAGGAGTGCACTTCCTGGGCTCTTTTTCTTGTTACCCTGTCTTTGTTCTTTGTTTTAAGGGTGTTGTCTGTGACTGTGCTTTGTGCTTTGCGTGAGGAAAGATAGCACATCTTTCTGCTCCTATAACCTTTGCTCAGGAATCTTCTCATTGGTGATTTTCCTGTGCTAAGCTCATATGAAACAAATCTTTGATTTTGTTTTAGGAGTATACTAGACCTCTCCACATTATTTTGTGAAATGTTTCCAAGACTTGGTGATTTTTGGCTCTACTTTTAATGCTAATAATTCACTGACTCTTTCTTTGAATACTGTAAGGACAATCTTAACTGTTAGCATTACCTCCTCCTTGACTATATACAGCCTGTCATAGTCAGCAGTCCCATGACTGGGACAAAATATTCCACCCTGAACAATTAAAGGCAGGAGGGGGGTTTATTTTGGTTCACAGTTTCAGAGGATTCACAGCAAGGTAAGCAGAAACAGTATGGTATGCGGGAACTGCAGAGAAAACTTATCAACCCATGGCAGGAAGGAAGCAAGAAAGAAAGGCAGGCCAGACTGCAAGACTGAAATCCTGGTAAAGGGCACTGTCCTCTGCTCCATGATCCATTTTCTTCAATTCATTCACTCTTGAAAGACATGCAAGATCACATCCTTCCTCTACTCGAAATCCAAAGTGCTTCTATGTCAGATGAGAAAATGAAAGGCCTTACAAAAACACCAAAAATTGATCTCATAGACTTCTCAACTACTTACTTTTAAATTGTATCAGTCACCCCACCACCATGGGCCTATTATTGTTAGTGAAGATGCTGTTGACTAAAGTTGGATCTATCTCAACTCCTTTATATTTCAAGGATGTGTTCTTAACTTTAATGTTTGGAAAGCTAATAACTTCTTGGCCTTCTTTAGTTCTTTCCTCAAATATCAATTTTTTTTTTTTTTTTTTGAGACAGGGTCTCGCTTTGTAGTCCAGGCTGGCCCTGAGCTCACTATGTAGCCCAGGCAAGCCTTGAACTCAGCAATCCCCGTCTCTGCCTCCCGAGTGCTGGGATTACAGATGTGAGCCACCACGCCCAGCCAAATATCAATATTTTTATGTCTAAACTTTTCTACTTTTCTAAAGGTACCTATTTCCCTATGTTCCTAATATTAATCATTAACTATATTTTTATTTTAATGCACATATTAGCTTCTAAAATATGTAAATTATTATCAGATATAGTTTATTGTCTGAATCTTTCATTGAAATTTTATTTCTGGGACGTGAAATGTTCTTATCTTGTCTGTTTTTTAACAAGCCAGTGGACACATATAACTAAAGTCATGTTCTTTTCTGGGTATAGGGAGAAACAACTGTGAGAAATGGGGGAAGGGAACTTTACTAGGTGTTGCTTCCCCTCGACCAGCAAGGAAGATGCGACCGCGAACTCTTCTTTTTGTTGTTTATTTAGGAACCTTTGCTTGAGCAAAAACAAAAAAGCTCTCTTTTACAGGCATCTCCCAGTATATATATATATATATATATATATATATATATATATATATATATATATATATATATATATATATATATATATATATATATATATATATATATTATACATTAATATATATATTTATTTTATATATATATAGTCATCAGCCAATGCCTGGAGGACACGTGGCATTCTGGGATAGGCGGCTATGCAGCGGAAGCGAACCGGCTGATCAGGCAATGCCTAAATATAGACTTGTTTTTCAGCGGTTCAGACCGCCTGAGCTACTTCCTCAGCGCTATCTTTTGGGCGCAGTTGCCCTTTGGCTCTTCACAACTAGGACTTTCGCATTCAGTTCTAGTCTCCTGTGAGTCCACGGCACATAGCAAAATAGTAATTAGGCAGAAATGAGGCTTAGAGAAGCTGAGTTTGGGTCTGATGATGCATGCTACTCTGGGTAGCAAAGGACCCCAGGCCCCGGCCTGCCATATCTTTCATTCAGCACTCTAGAGTAACAAAATGTAACAAAGACTCTGAGGACAGTGCAGACACCCACAATGGCCTAGTTCCGCCTTGAAGCATCACAGCATGAGGGACCACCAGAGTCCTTGTTACCAGAGGTCAAGGTGAGTTGAGTCCAATGTCTGTAGGCGGACAGGCCTGGTCAGTTTTGACCTTTCAATTATTTCTCCCAAACAGGATTCTTCACGCATAGTTAAGTCCAAAGTTGTCTGCAGGCAGGAAATGCTGGTCAGTCTCGACCTCCCAATTATTTCTCCCAAGTAGGATTGTTCCAAACAAACAATGACATATTTTCTCCTCTATCTGTAAGTTTATGACTGAGGACCCTATAAGAAAGGAATGGCTGGGCCGGAGGGTTAGCTCAGTGGTTCCAGCGCCTGCCTCGCAAGCGCAAGGTCCTGAGTTCGATCCCCGGTGACCACATACAATGCTGGGCGTGGACACTCAGGCCCACCCGCATACCACAGTGCTGGGCGTGGTGGCTCATGCCTGTAATCCCAGCACTCGGGAGGCAGAGACAGGAGGATTGCTGAGTTCGAAGCTTGCCTACGCTACATAGTGAGCTCAGAGCCAGCCTGAACTACAAGCGAGACCCTGTCTCAAAAAAAAGTAAAAAAGAAAGGAATGGCTGACAAGAGACAAGCATAGATGTTGTTTATAAAATTTACATAAAAATAAAAAACCGAAGACCCGGATGAATAGGGGAATATGTATACTTTTATGCTGAAGTCAAAGCAATGAAGAGTAATGGAGAAATACAGCTGGAGGTCAAAAAATATATACTTTGATGATTATTTTTAAAACTTAGGAAAGGTTATCTGAGGGGATTTTCTTTACTACCTCCATGTCTCAGAGGAGAAGCATATCCTTTCCCTTTGATTACAGAAAGGAAACCTCTGCAATGATCGGCTTATGATCTTCTTTTCTTGGGAATTAGCTAGGTTTTACCATGTGTACTCAAGAGAAGGAGTAAGGGGAAAGTGACTGTTCTATTCGTGCTGTTTTTTTTTTTTTGAATGACAAATAACATGTTATGGGATATACGTGATAGTTCTGTCACAACTATAAAAATTGAAGCCTATTATTTACTCTTTCCCACGTTACAATACTTCCTTCACTTATCTGAATGAAGGCTTGGTATGAAGGAGATATGTTTTAAACCCTCAATTTCTTATTCGGATGTTTGAGTCATTTACTTTTTTTTCTTTCATTCCCCTGCATTTTAAAACAGCACTCTTCGATGTGAAATATAGTGAAAAGTATGCACTGCAAGATCTAAATCAAAAGTACCTTCTTTAGAAAAATCTAAATTCATTTTGTTATTTCTCCACACAGATACATTCTAGCCTAAGTTTCACTTTCTCTTATGAGAATTTGCTTTTAAAAAAAGACAGAAGGAGCCGGGCATGGTGGCTCACGCCTGTCATCCCAGCACTCGGGAGGCAGAGACAGGAGGATTGCTGAGTTCGAGGTTTGCCTGGGCTACATAGTGAGCTCAGGGCCAGCCTGAACTACAAAGCAAGACCCAGTCTCAAAAAAAAAAAAAAAA